>JAYKAV010003365.1:2639788-2666703 GCA_035582835.1 Phoebastria nigripes
CCCCCCCCGCAAAGAAACAAAGGAGAAATTTACAGTAAAGAGAAAATTCACTTTCTGTCCCTGGTGCACACCTTTGAAAGACAATCACTGCTTGTAAAATACAGGCCCAAAGATCTTATCTCGGACAACCATGTACTAGGGTTTCTTTATATATTCCCGCCTTCTCTGTATCCAGGATGAATTGGAAGGTATTGTAATGGGTAATTACTGTGATTACTGGATGCTTGCCAGCCCATTCAGGAATTACCGTGCCCTGGATTGAAAGGGTTGCTGAAGCCTGGAAAATACGGGCTCCGCTCTGTGCCAGCTGCGCAGTGGTGTGCAGTCAGGCTGCCCTCTCCCGGCAGATCAGACCTCTTCATGTGCGTAAAGCACATCTGCCCAAAACTTCCAGCACACCTCAGCTTGGCTGCTTTTACAGCATAAACCTGATCTACGGAGACGTTGTGGAAATGCCCAGGATATTTGGATGTCTGGCTGCTCAGTCAGAGCTACATGCAAGTCTGACTGAGCTGCTAAACATCCAGAAATTCTGGACAAATGTAAAATACATTCATCCCGGACAACATCTTCGGGCTGAAAAAGAAGACGTTTTCTTCAGGCAAACTGCAGCTTTGAATCAGATGCAAGGCCTTTGCTGTGTATGAAGTGACTTTGCAGTCGAGACTGCTCAAAACTCTCAGATATACTGTGCACATACAGCATGTTTGTGTAGCACACAGCCAAGCCGAATGATTTACAAAAGTGTTAAGCTAATAATTCACCATATGATACCAGCTCACGTACATACGTACTTCTGTCCAGGAAGCTCTAGACAGAAACGTGGCTGCCTTTGCCTGCCAGTATTTACCTGAGCAAGTTGCTCAGGCAATTAGCAAGCTTTTATCAGCATTGGGCATGTCAAGGCATTGCCATTAACCACCTTGCTGGTTGCATGTTCTTGAGTGCTATAACAAAAGGTGTAGTCAGCAGCTGTGCTCCAGCCTTGCAAAGGGAGAGTAATAGAGAAACAAGGTAAGAAGGAAAAATGACCAAAAGAGAAGGGATGAGAGACAAGAAGCCACGTAGGCATTGTTTAGGATGTAAATGAAGCTGATGAATGCAGTTATGTCACTTAGTAACAGTGATCATTATGGGGCTGGCTTATTTCCTCATACGCATACAACCCTCAACCTCCTCACAGGATGCCCAATTAGGGTGGTAACTCTTTTCATTAAGAGTAAGCAATCAAGGAACATTTCTGAGCTGGTAACTATAAACATTTGATGCCATTTCTGAAATGTTTTAGATCATTATCATTCCAGGCGGTTACTTTATTCGCAACTCTGAACACTCTTTGGGCTGATCAAACCTTTGAACACCACTGCCTGCAAACCTCCTTGTCTCCCGCTGGTGCCGGGCACCACACGTACACACGAGTTTACCCCGGATAAGCTGCGGTGAAGTCCTCACCAGGCTGACAGGACGACTTGGTGAGGGCTGCTGGTGGTAACACTGAAACAAGAACTGTTTGAAGAAAAGCAGTTCAGCCATGCTACTAGCTGAAGGACAACCCATCCCTTGCATGTTTCCAGTATTTTCGTGACACGAGGGTCCACTGGGCCACTACCTGGAAGGAAAAATATTTGTAAGTTTTCTGGCCCAGGAAACCCTATTGTAAAATAAACGCCTGGCTGATGAGCCTGAGGTCACCCACCCGAAACACCTTTAGTGGGTGCACTTTCATCCAGACCGGCTGTGCAAGCCAGAGCCCGTGCTGGCGTAGGACCGGTGCCCTGACACCAGGGGCAAGCGGGACGAGCGCCCGCCGGCTGGGCCAGTGTGCTGGAGTGGCTGTCCCCACCGGGGCTCGGTGGCCAACTTGGCCTTCGCTTTTAGGGTGAAGAGGAGTCTCCAGCAGCTTGCAGGGAAGCGTGTTTGATGGAAATCGCACTAAGGGTTTGGGTGGGCCTGGCCTCGAGCTGCCCGAGATCCCAAGTGGTTAACAGCCGCTGTTTTCCGGGCAGCGCAGAGAGGAGCTCTCAGGCCTGGCCTGAGCCTCTGTGTCAAGGTGGGGGAGCTGAGAGAGAAAAAAACCCACAGTCAAATCCCACTAATTATGTTTTTTTAAAAGCGTTTACTATAAGGAAGGTGAAACCCGTTGGCCGGGTGGTGAGGGGGAAACAACTCCTCCACCGGAGCAGGGTGCGCCAGGAGGGGCGAGCAGAGCGCCAGGCCGCCACCGATGCCCGCCACCGATGCCCGCCACCGATGCTCGCCACCGATGCCCGCCGCCCGCCGCCTCACCCGCCCCGCCCCGGCGCCGCTCTCTGCGGCCAGCCGCTGCCTGTGCGGCGGCTCCCTGCAGGGGGCGCTGTGCGACTCGGCCCGCCACCGGCGGCCCTCTCTTGGCTGGGGCGGGCGGCGGCTCGTCGGCAGGGGGCGGGTCGTATGGCGGCGCCGCTCCGCCTGGGCCGCGCTGCACGCCTGTTGCCGGCTGCCGCCGCTACGGCCCGAGTCCCAGCCCCAGCCCCGCGGCCGCCTCCGCGCCTCGCTTCATCCTCATCCTTCTCTTCTTCTTCTTCTTCTTCTTCTTCCCGCCTCTCTCCGCCGCCGCCCGCCATGCAGGCCTTCCAGTACCCTGAGGTGTACCGCGACGAGACCGCCGTGAGTACGGCCCTCGCCGGGGCAGCCCGCCGGCGTGTGGCGGCTGCCGGGCCCGGCCGCGGGGGCAGCCTCTCTCGCCAGCCCCCTCGGTGCTGCGGGGGGCCGCGGGCCGCCTCGAGGGGGTTAGCGGCTTCTCGGCTTTGAGGGCTTTGTTCGGCTTCGGCCGTTGGAAGTCCAGCGTGCTCCGTTTAAAGGGTCTCGGGTTTTAACGCCTGCGGGCCGTGGCGGCTGCTGGGGGCTTGTTGAAAATAGGATTTGCGGCCGTTGTGCCGGTGCCTGCGGGCACGTCCCGCTTGTGCGGGGCCAACGCCGCCGCCCGGGGCGGGCCGCTGCCCGGCTGAGCCGGGGGGCGGCCGTGGGGAGCTGCTCTCCCGGCCGAGCCGAGTCGGGAGTGCAAATCCCGGAGCTCGTAGTGCCGCTGCCTGTGTCTGGGAGATCCAGGCCGCCACCTGGGCTGGAGCAGCATGCAGGGGAAGAAGCAGTCTATTTTTGTATGACGGCACATGTGTAAGGTAGTCTGTCTCCTTGTGTTCCGACCGTAACCCGATACGCAAGGATTGCCGGGTAAGTTTGGTTAAAATGGGTTCAGTTTTCTTCTCCTGCCGCAAAGGACTGTGCTTCAGGCGCCGGCCCAGGAACTAGTTACAAAACTAACGTCGCTTTTAAACCAAAATGTTTGCCGACACGAGCCAACACTGGAAAAACTTAAGTATTTACTTTTGTAGTTGAGTGAAAGGCTGAACTATGCAACTCCTAACAGCAGGTATCTAGTCTTATTTTGTATATTGGAGGAAGGAAGCAGGTAAATTCAACCACGTGGGTTCATCTTTTGTGTTTTGTTTTTTTTTTTTTAAAAATGTATATATGTACTTTACTCACATGTTTGTGAGCAGCAATAGTAGGGAGGGCTAAACCAGAGACAGAGACATTAGTTGCATAACCAGAACTACATTTTGGGTGTATCCAGTAATCAGGTTTTGTGATTTGACTTGAACACCTGAATCTGGAGGAGGTTTGGGGTTGTTTGGTTTTTTTTTTTTTGGGGGTGGGGTGGGGTGGGTGTGGTGGTGGTTTGTTTTGGGGTTTTTTTTGTTTGTTTTTTTGTTTGTTTGTTTGTTTGAATTACTTTATTACCCTATCTTGTGGAAGGAACTTATGTTCATGTTCTGCATTTCTCTGGTGCTCTGTGTTTTTTCTGAGGACAACTCTGCTGCCTTGGTGCTATCACCAAAGAATATTAGCAACTCACCTGGGAGCAAGGTGTTGCTTTTCTCTTCCTTTGCTTCTTAGCACTGTATGCTTCTGTGAAATTCCAAATACTCTTCATCTTGATGACTATCATTCCTTGATGAATAGAGTTTGCTTGTGTGCATGTCTTTTTTAAAGTATTGTCTTTTATAAATTCAGGTGTTGGATTACCATGGGTGTAAAATAAGCGACCCATACTGCTGGCTTGAAGATCCCGATAGTGAACAGACGAAGGTAACCTTTCTTTGTACAAGAATAGCTGTTTTGACATGGTTCTCTTTTATAGACTAGGTGCATGGGTACTCTGCTTTTGAAGGACCTGCCAATACTTTTTGAAAACTTACATAGTGAATGTAGGTGTAGTTCATGTGATATCTTATGGTGCCAACAGCAATGCCATTATTTTGTACCTTTGTGTTAATGGGGGAAAGACTGGAATACTTGGTATAACCTAGATCACAGAATTTGGAAAACTAAGGCCTTGTTTTTCTCGCATCCATTTTTCTTAGACAATTCGAACGCTCAAGGTGGTGGTGTCATGTTGAAGCAAAACATTCTGATTTTAGAGCGCTTTATCCGCTGTCCTAAGTACATCTAAAATTGCCATAATAAAATAGTTAAGAACAGGTAGAAAGAAAACTCCTTTGGCCTGCTTTCTTTGTACAGTGACAAAGTGTGTGAATACACTTTTTTTTTTTTTGGACCCCTTTTTTAAAAAAAAAAACAAAAACAAACAAACAAAAAACCAAAACGTTTTCCTGCTGAAGTTAGGCTTTGTTAGTGGCTTTTATTATAGTGGTTGCAGTGTTTTCAGTGTACAGTCTGGTATAGCTAGACTGTGCTGCTGGAACTCGTCTTTTGCTGAGAAAGAATCCTGAAAAATAATAAAGTATGACTGTGGGTCACTTCCTCTGATATTCATGGCATAGGGAGTTGCAGGGGCGATGGCTAGAAGGTGGTAGGTGGCAGTGTGGAGGGGGTTTCCTCTGTAATGGCTAATAACTTTGTGATAACTGTAGTTCCAGATCTAAAACACTGGCATCTATCTAGTATGCATGATTGTGTCAGAAAGATGATGGAGGGCAGGATCTCCATTTAAAAATATCCTGCAGGGTGGCTTTCCATTAGTGAGATTCCTTCTAGGTTCTCTCATGTATGTGCTTACATAATACATCTTGATGAGCCAGAGGATGTTTGAATAGAACTTACTGTAACTGTCAAGAGCAAGATAAAATGTGTACAGTTAGGATCCCATTCCCTACTTACAAATCTATCAGCATATATATAAAGACTCATGTGGATTAAAAAGGCTCATTTGGGATCAGGTTTTAGTGAAAAACTCTGCCATGGATGTTAACATTGAAAATTAGATATTTAGTAAGTTGGGAGTATTTTGATTTTTTGATTCTGGCATCCTTAAGAAAYGGTACACATAGGATAGTTTTGTACCAAATTCAGAGGGATATATGTGTGGGGAGGTATGGTTATGTCTTTCTTTTATAGGTGCCTTACAAATACCTATTAAAGTGGTTTTCGGGATCCTATGGAAGAGTTGGGATTGAGAAAATGCCAAGACTTGACTTTTTGTGTCCCTGTGTTCAATACTCTCACCACATACTGTGAACAGGTTGGGTGAGAGCAGTTGGAGGAGGGTGAATCTCATTCTCCAGAGGTTGTAGTTTATATAGGAGGCAAAATAAGGATTGGGGGATTATAACATCCTCATMAAAAGGCAGCAGCCCAGACACAAGATGTCACATTGGTGGAATGAAAATACTGTTAAATCTTACTTGCCTACATTCTAAAAGACACACACCTTGGCAGAATTTTGCAGTGCAGTAGTAGTATGATGCAAAGAGTGGAGAGAATTCCTGTGCGTGTAAGTATATGAGTATGTCATCTTTTTCCAAAGTTCCAGGATTTACTGAACAAAGGGAATTAAAGTATTTTGCTGTTCTACCTCTTTCATAGAAGAGGTCAGAAAAAAAAAAAAATCTTGAAGTGCTAAACTCCTTTCACCTGCTTTATCACTCACTTTGTGCTCTGCAGCAGAGGTTGCTGATGGCCACTCTTTCTTGCTAGCTTTTCTTAATAGTTTTATCTCCAAGTTCTTGAGATAGTTTGCAGGACTCCTGCAGAATAGCCATTCTGCACCTACCAGATCAAAGAATAACCAGATGCTGGTATGGAGGAATTGAATGACTGTGCAGGCTTCAGAGAGAATTTGGAGCATGCTTTGTAGACTTTTCAAGCCTTCAAGTTACTGACCTAGAGACCTGTGTCCTTCCCATTCTTCCTCCAAGTCGCTCGCTCTCTTTATGCACTCCTTAATATCCAAACCTCCATTTGTTTTGGGGAAAAGTAAAAATATCCTGTGTACACCTCCAACAATAGGCTACCTTTAATTTTCTACGTATTAAGTACAGAACTAGAAGAAGAATTCCTTGGGCATCCATGCTCATCTGTAGTGAAAGAGCCCCTATTTGGTTCCTGTTCACAACATGCTTGCTTGATTTGAGTGTGTGTAACGCGCAGTGTTAACAGTGAAAATTCTGGTTTATGCCAAGAGTGAAGACTGAACATCATTCATTTATTAAGTTAGGAATCTTTTCTTACATTCAAACAGTCAAAATTAYTTGGTGTGTGCTGTTGAGTAGATACACAAATATGCTGGAATTCTACTTTTCTGGACTTAGCAGAAATAGTCATGTCAAGCATTGGTGTGATTATAGAAAATAAATGGGTGGGCCTCACTTTGTTTCTGTGTTGATGTGAGTCAGTGAAACATCAAGTTTACTATTGAAGCATGGAGGAAGAAGCACAGGCAAGTGAGATTGGTTTTAACTCTGGAATTTTCATGGTAGTTTCACCTGATGTCCACTGTAGGGTTAACAGGACTGGGACTGGAAGAAATTATCCACAACAGCTATGAGTATAAAGAATCATACTCATTTTTCCTGTGGCTAGTCCAAATGATCTTGTGGGCTCTGCTAGTTAGCAGCTTACAAAGAAGTGAGCATAGAAGGGTGGGATTTTTTTTGTAATTGGTTTAATCAGGTATTTTTGCAGTGAGACTAGAGTGCATATGGTACTGTACCTGATCCACTGTAGTTTGCAGGTTTCCATTAAGTCAGATGGTTCTGTGGTTTCTCTCTGCTCTCCCTCCTCCTTCTTGCACTGACCTGAATGTTTCTGTCCCTCCCTTGCATGGGTATAGCCATCACAAGGTGATGTTCTGGAGGGGAAGCCTTTGGTGGATTAGTTTTCTGTTGGCACACATGCTTAATCTAGGTCACCCCAAGACCACATGATAGTTGGATCTAAGATGGTTCAAGAATGGGGTCTTTCCTTTTCTAGCAGCCTGYAGCCTACTTTAATTAGGTGAAAGTCAAATAGGTCTAGAAACTTTTCAGCCAGGCCGCCAAAATGATCTTATTCCATATGTGTGGTGGTATGAACAGGTGTATGTTTGGTTTAAGACTAGAATTGAAACCCTCAAAACTACAATTAAATGGATTTGTATTTACAATTGACTAGTGTTGCATTCACATGTTTTGATAAATTTCCCATTGCACTTTAAATTTTTCTTTGCTAAATACTAAAGTAAATGCTAAGAGGCAAGCCACCAGAAATCTGCTTAGTTTTATTTTGTGATACTTGAAAAAAGGTATGTGCCCTCTTGTAGGAGTTGCACTGAACTACCTTTTACTGAGAAGATATATATAAAGATTTTGGGGGTAACTATTAAACAAACTGTAAATACTTTACAGACTAATAACAAAGACTGGTAATGTTAAAACAATTTCTATCCTAAGACTTCTTGGAAGGTATACTGTGAGTGGACATCATTATCTTGTCGAGAGAATAGCTTAGTGGCATGTAGAAAGCTGATAGGTTGTAACAAAGCATGGTTAAAAATTTTGTGGCATGTGTTTTTGAGATGAAATTTAGTTATACTTTTTTTTAAAAATAACAATTGGCCTGCTCAAGTAATGGCCAAACACTTCAGCCTCGAGTAGAACATCTCTACTCTTAGTATAACACTTTAGAAATTCTTTTGCTTTTCAAATTACCTTGTTTTCTGAGACACCCATAAGCATATGCCTTACTTGGACCCTTATTCTGTCCTTCCTTCTGCTAGCAAATTCTGTCCTAGTTCAAGGCTTATGATAGATTGTCAGATGCAGATTTCTACAGGTAAAATAGGAATCTTTCTCTATAGGCTCATGAAGATGTACAGAGAGTTACTGTTAGCCCTGTAGCCTGGGTAGCATCTGTTTAGTCCAGCGTGGTGGATGGAGTTGTTTACTGTGAGAGTTTCTGCTGACAACATCTGTTCCTGTACTTTACCTAGAGCAGTATTTCAATTATGTATTGCTTTTTGAATGTGAGTGCAACCTCGTGCTCAAAAGTGTAAGAACAGCGAGTTTCTAAACTGGACTGGATTGTCCTCGTGGAACTCTCTCAAAAACTTGTAATTCCTACCTCCTTTTTTAGACAGCAATGGCATTCTCTTTTACAAATAGTCTTGGAATCTTTGGTGCATATTAAGTGGAAATGGGAAAAAAAAATTAAGTCCCTGTAAAAGCAAAATTACTAGTGATTCAGTTGTGAGTGCAATAGTATGTAAGCATGCTCTTGTGCAACGAGTGCTTGTAAAGAAAAGTTTGTGTCTGCTCTTTCAATACCAGTAGTGAAAGCAGATGTGGTAAGATGTGACTGTGCCGTTAAAAGCGAGTAACACGCAGTTCCAGTTTACCCTTGCAGCAACGTTACCATTTTGGTCGCGTTATTGATAGATGAAACAAAGATGTGTGCCAGTTTCTGTCCACTAAATGCAACTGAAAAGTGCTTTTGCCCATCCACTACGATGGATGGTTTTATACACGTTTTTATAAGACGTCTTTTCTCTGAAAATGTCACAGCACTTTGGATAGTTAGTTTATTTGTATAGCATGCGCTATCTAGATTTTTGTGTATGTGGTCTTTGAAATTCATGTGTTTCCATTTAGAGAAAACAAATTCAGATACACATAATTCTTGGGTAGATTTGATTAAGTTCTTTCACCATCTGATGGGGCGGAGGGGAAACTGTTAAGTGGTACAATGTGGAGACTACCACTGGGATGTGCTGTGCTGCTGTGCTGGGTGTTAAAGCTGTCTATGCCAGTAAGATCCTCAAAGGCAGAACAGAAGCAAAAAATCGGCCTTCACTTGGCAGTGCTCTTTTCTTCCTTTTTCTCAGGGGATCATTTCCTGACTCGATCCTCGCTGATGCATAGAGTCGTAATTTTGAGTAAAGGTCCAGAAGTCATCATTGTTAGCCTTCTGTATCTGTTCCTTTTCAATGCTGTAGTGCTTGCTTTCTTGTGTCATCCTTGAGCGGTGACTTGCGTGTAACCAGCCCACGTGTTCTTAAACTAATATGTTTCAGCACTTAGCCAAGTGCTCTTAGGGCATTACTAATTCTGCACTCACATGTTTAAAGCTTATCAGTTTCTGTATGCTTTGTTAGGCATGAACAAATACCTCTCAAGTGGAGACTGACCATAATTAATGCACTTTCTCCTTTATCTTTTGGCCTGACAAGTCTCTGAAAACACAGCTTGGCATGTAATGCAGTTCTTGGCTATGCACTGCAGTTCTTGGCTATGCACTGCTGTGGCAGCGAGGCAAATGGGAGGGAGAGTGTCTCTACTTGCCCTATGTGCTTACTTCTCGTCAAGTGAAATGTCTGTAAAACGCTACTGAAAGAGTTTTATGTTCTATTCTTTCCTCTTTTTCACCTGAAGAATTAATAAATGAGTAAACATTGATAGCAACTGGTAAATGTGTGCCAGGTACTCTGTACTGCAGCTGGCTTTTCTGAAGAACTGTGAAACACAAGTTGTGGAATATGGATTGTAGCCCTGCTGCTCCTGTGGGTCATGGCCTGCGGTGAAGTGTAGCTCAGATGTTATCATGTGTTGATCTGCTTGCTGTGTGACAGATTCAGGACAGGTAGAAACAATAGCCTCTTTCAAAGGAACTGGGGAAGAGACCTGCGTAAGCAAGAGATGAGTGGACATCTGGAGGCGAGAGGCTGGGGTCTGAGAGTGATACTGCAGCCATCATTGCGACTTCTGGCTGTGAATTACAGCCACACACACTGTGTCCTGTCCTTCCTACTCCATGTTAGAGACAGAAAAGCCTGCATGTCTGCTTCTTAGCAGCTGTGGTTCACCTTAAGACGCTTAGGTATTAATTTTATGTTAATGTACTGTGCTATAAATAGGGATGGTAAAACACCAACAGAGCACCAGTTTTTCCATACATGCCATGGGAGTGGCAGCCTCTAACAAACAGCTGGAGCGGTAATGGTTTTGGCCACTGTTGCTAAGTGTTTGTGACGGGGAGGTGGAGTGTTTTGAAGAAACCAGACTCCTCAAAGTTCTCTTCTCAGAGATTAGGTATTCTTGCCTTTTGTAACTAAGAACTGATCTGTGGACAGTATTTTGGCCTTTCCAAGAAATAATGGCTGGGACTAATCCTTTGTGTTATGTTAATAGGATGAACAGGTGGTGCACGTGACATTTTGTATCATCTTTCAGGCCTTCACAGCTCCTGAAATGATAGTACTGACTGTGGGCAAAAGGGTCTCTGTTCTTTATCCATTTCCTAATTTATTTAACATAGAGTATTGGAGTATCATATATTTGTGGTGAAGTAAGGAGATATGGTATTTCCTAGGTATATACTGTAAGTTAGCTTTTCTATAACATTTAGGCAAATATAAAGAGAGTTTTTAAAAGCGTGAGGTTTGGTTGTTTTTTTTAAAAGGGAATGGCAGGAATCTGGCTTGTCTTTGGCCAAACCACTGGTTACCCCAGTGTGTACCCTGGAGAGATGTTATGCAAGATACAAGATCAGTCTTATTACAGTATTGTGGCATAATGCAAATAAGTATGTAAGACTCTTCAGGTGTGACTCTACACAATCTATATGGGGGGAAAGATGTCTGTGATGCATTGCTTCAGAAAATAGTGTTTTCTGTAGGAAATATACATTTCTGCTTGAGTTCATGTATTTTGGGGGGGGATTGTTTTCTTTCAGGCATTTGTGGAGGCTCAGAACAAGCTTACAGTACCCTTTCTCGAGCACTGTCCTGTCAGAGGACTGTTCAAAGAACGAATGACTGAACTCTACGATTATCCTAAATACAGTTGCCACTTCAAGAAAGGAAAAAGGTATGTGAGGAATGTCTTTGTAGGTGGTGATGAATGTGAAGCAAGTCAAAAGCAACTACTAGTTAGGAAAACAAATTATAAATTATATTTGTATTTATTCCTTTATAGTTGGGAAGTAGGAAAAGTAAGTCAATGTTAATATATATGGTTGCACGATGCAGAGCACAAGATGCTTGACTGTCTCCGATTCCCAGTCATATTATCTTCTTGTGCTTTTGTCATCTTTTCTTTTTATAGGAAGAACTGAGAGTTTTATCAAAACTCAGACAACTTTGTAGAATAACTGTTGTAAAAGTAAAAGTTTGAGGAGTTCATTTCAGGGTTGGTCACTGTCAGTATAGTTGAGGGCACCTCATCCTGAAAACAGCACAAGTCTGTCATGAGCACGTTGTTCTAAATATTTACCAAAATACTGCACTTATGCTGGACATACTTTGAGCAGCTGGTAGGATTTTTGTTTAGTCATAGCCAGTGAAAGAAGTGGGAATTCCCTTGTGAAAAATGGCTCCTGTATCTGCAGGGGATAGGGGAAAAATCATTTGGAGGACTTAAGGCAAGTGATGCAAAAAGATCTGTCTTCTAAGAAGTAAAGAAATCTTGCTATATTCCAATACCTAGTCTACTTGTATCCCTGTTTTAATGCTGTGGCTAGGTAAAGAGATGGTGCTTATGTGGCTTACCTAAGGTCTGGAGACTGCAGCTGCTACTTAATTTTATGTGACCTCTTTCAGAAACACTAGCAATCCCCCAGAGAAAGGGATGAAAATGCTGATTAACTTAGTAACATCTAAAGATTGTTTTAGCAGTTGAAAAAGAGGTAGTGCAAACAACCAGCCATTCTTAATCATGGGAAACACAAATAGTCTTTTTCAGTATTTTCAATTTGTTTGATCCTTGTTGAGTGAGCACCCAGATATGCCAGGTATGTTTTCACTGTCATCCACAGGAAAGAGCAGGAGATGTCTTATTGCCTTAAGATTTCTGCGCAGATACTGAGGGAGATCTGCTACTCTTTAGTTATCTGTCCTATGCTGTGAGGAGGGTGTGGATACTTGTTACTAAGGGAGGGAAAGTCTCTACTATATGCGTTTTTTTGAAAGTATATTGTGGGGAGTGAACCCAAGCTGATGTTGATTTAAGTTGTCACTGATGTGGCACAGCACGTCAATGTATAGAGGTGTGAGGTTTAAGCCCAGAAGCAGTGGAGCTGTTTAGTACAGTGCTGCATCCAGGGAAGTAAGCCTTGTTGAGCGAGTCAGGTAAAGCTTATTAGTTTGTATGTGGTGCTCGTGCAGATGTAGCTATGCTGAATCTGATTCTGGAGCAGTGGCTGCTCTGGATTCACTGACCCATTCTCCCTGTGCAGTGCAAACATGCGTGGGTGTGGTTATCTTCTATGCTGATAAGGCTTGATGTTGCAGAAGTGCTCATGGCAGTGATGAATATAGTCTCCACTAGAGATAAAAAGTCTTTAATTTGATGTAGCTGACTGTCCTCCAGGAAGAACATTTATGCCAGGAGCTTCACGTGCTTTAATTTAGGACACTTTACTTTGATTTTAAGAGATGTCTTTTTAGTTTTTCTGAGTATCACTCTATTTCTTGGCACGTGCTGAACTTAAATTACAGTGGTTTAAAAATCATACCAAAAACCATATATTATGGCATTTGAGGAGATCAAGAGGGCTCTACCAAGTTAGAGCTCTACCAAGTTAGGGCTCTACACTTAGCAAGGGGCGGGGGGAGGAACTATTCTATTTGAAGAACTATCTAAACTTCCTATGATACTTAGAAATTCTTAAATTTAATTACTCCAGTTTTCTGCCAAAGAATAACTGCTAAAGAGCAGTGTCCAAAGAGCTATTCTGTAGAATCTGCAGAAAGGAAGAGTGCCTAGGGAGGTGCTGTGCCTGTCACATTGTTTGACCTTTGCTTCCCAGCTTATTACCCAGCATTGCAGAGGTGAAATTGGCTAGAAAATGCATGGTGAAATGGAAAATTATGCGTCTTTTTCATCCGTTCCTTTGAATCCTTCGATTTTGTCACTCACTGAACATTATTGTTAGTATTTGAACATATTACTAGTTCATATTGTTAGCCAGGCCTTTGTGAGTATAGTTCCCCCTTCTGGGTTTACCAGGTTCCCATGCTTGTATCCAAGTACTGGACAGTCTTAGGGAATGCATCAACTTATGTTTATGTTTGAAGATTACCCCATAAATTCCCCTGTTACCGCAGGTGAAGCTGCTATTTGATTTGTTAAGTCACAGGTTTGTGTAGTAAAACTCAGAAGTCCTATGAAGGAAGAAAAGTGTATGAATGTACTTTTCATGTACCTATGAATTGCATAGAATACAGTTATGAATTTCTTTCTGCTCTGTAGTGTATTCTGATGTGAAGGGTATCACTTAACTAAAGAGAATTCTGTAATTGTCTGTTCCTACAACTTTTTCAAAACACAGAGTTTTATGGACGTTGGGAAATACAGATGAAACAATTTCAGTTCTGTTTCATTGGAACATTTGTCTGCCACCCGATACAGGTTGAAAGCAGCTATATGAATGACAAAGCTTAGAACATAGGGGATGGGAACCTGTGGCGATACTTGTAACAGAGAAACACTAAGGCYGCTGGAGCTGTTTAAAATAGACAGTTATGTAGAGTTTATAGTATACTTAGCTTTGTTTGAAACACACTGTGGCAAATGCAGCTTTTATTTTTAAAAGATGTTTTGGGTGTATCCTATAGTATCCTCTATACAATCTATATCACATTGGGATGAGATACCTCTCATTTTTAGAGGCCTAGAAATTGGTGTCTGGGCTTCTTCTGTACTAAGGGGGGAGAGAAAGGCACCAACAGAGGATGGTTAAATCCCTGATGGGCACAGGGGAAGCCATGATTCCTACTCYACTGTGAAGCTTGTGTTTCCCTTATCTGTCTTTTATTCACTTCATGACAATCTCATACAAGGTTTTCTTGCTTGCCTAACTGAAAATCTGAGTTCTTCCTACTTATTTTTCCCTCTTGTGTTCTTTTAGGTATTTTCACTTCTTCAATACAGGACTGCAGAACCAGCGAGTTTTATATGTACAAGACTCCTTGGATGCCGATGCCAAAGTTTTTTTTGATCCAAATAAGCTTTCTGATGATGGCACTGTGGCTTTACGAGGTTAGTGAGACAGCAGTTCCTGCTGAATGAGTCTGGGTCTTCAGCAGAAGTTAGAAATGCTTTCCAGCTCTTCACCTATACAAGTATGGCTAGAGTGGCTTGTTTTAATCGAAGTAGTCACAGTAGCCATATGTGGATTTTTACAGTGTTACAGAAGAACACTTCTAAATCTACATTGTATTCACAATTAACTTCGTTCAGTTTCTCAACGTCTTTTTTCACAACTCTATGACAGGTTTCCACTGAAATATGAACAGATCTTGAGGCTGTCCATAGCAGGGAAAAAAGGTTTATGTATTTGTATTGACTAATCCTCTTAAAATTGTATTTTGTATCTTTAACACAAGCCGGCAAGTTGAAGTAAGAGGCTGTGAAGGAATGTGGTGTTAACTTTTATGAGAATCACAAAATAGTTGTGTTCACTAGGGCTTTAATGTGTGTTAGCTGTCCATTTTCCCACTCCCTATTGGCTTATTGTAGAAGCAAGACTTTTGGACTTAGAAGTCCTTTAAGTCTGTTCAAGGCCAGTTAATAAAAACGGAAGACAGAATTATGATGCTTCTTTAAGTGTGACCTAGTTGAAAAGAATCAATATGGCTTTTTTTAGTGAGAAGTCCTGCCTTAAAGTATGGATATAAGGAATTGGGTTCATATAATCTTTCTGTATTTCTAAAAAACTTATGATAAAGTCTCTTTCCAAATGCATTTAGAGAAACAACAGCCATGGAACAAGACGGGAAACTCCTGGTGTTGATAAATAATTGATTTAAAGGCAGGGACAGGAATAACTGATCAGCTCTCAAAGTGGAAATCACCAGTAGAGTTCTGTCAGGGATTATGCTAGGACTTGCACTGTTCAGTATGTTCATATATATTAGAAGAAGGAGCGAGCAGTGAGGTGGCAAAGTTTGGTGACGATACAAAGTTATTCTAGGTAAAGGTTGAAGAATGACTGTGAAGAGCTGCAGGAAGACCTTAGTGATAGTGAGTGGACAATAAATTAAAAGGTAAAAGTCTCTGTGCAGATAAATTAAGTGATGCACAGGGGACAAACAATCCTAACCTCATTTGTAGAGGAATGGATGGAATGGACTCTGAGCTGACCATGACCACTTGGGAACAATTCTTAGGCTGTAATAGATAGTTCCGTGAAAACGTCAGCCTGGTTCTCGGTAGCAGCCAAACCAGCGCATCAAATGTCAGAAATTATTAAGAAGGAAATAGAGAACAAAACAGAAAACACCATTACACTAGCAATCCAGGGGTTTATACAGTAGCATTGAATATTAAATATAGTTCCCGTCCCCTCAGCTCAAAGGGGGCTCTGAAATACAGTTCAGAGGAGGGCAATAGGAACAGTCAAGGGTATGGAGCAAAGGTCAGGAACAATTGAGTGTGCCCAGATCAATCAGCTTGGAAAAGGGACAATTTAGCAGGGTTATAATAGAGGTCTACAGAATCATTTGTGGCATGCAGTAGCATGAAGAGAGTGAATAGGGGTTGGTTAGTCATCATTTTTTCTATTACAAGAATGAGGGGATATCAAATGAAGGCAGTGGGAGTTGAGTCCAAAGCAAACAAAAGAAGGTGGTGGTTCATACCAGAAGTAGTAGATTTGTAGAACCCCTTACCAATGGATGTTGGTGGTGCAAAAAACTTACTGTGGGTTCAAAGGGAAGCTGGACAAGGTCAAGGAGGAGTGAGGCATTGAGGATTATTAACCAACTACTTCATGGAAAAGAAGTCTCCTGAGCTAAAAATGGTCAGAGGTGGTAAGAATATTTGAGGGAAATATTACATGTGCTTGCATTGTTCTTACTCTTGTAGGCCTCTCCTTGTGATTACTCCTGAGGACAGCTAGGCGGAATCTTGTTCTGAATCAAAATGGCCAGTCTTATGTTCTTACGGGGGAGAATATGTTAGGGTGGCACAGTGGTGTGTCTCAAACCTATGTTTTCTGTGAAATGCAACTTTTTTGTATGTTTTTTTCAGTAGTTACTTTCAGATCTGTACAGGCCTATGATAACTCAATCTCCTCACTTCAGCTGACTTGCAAGAGTGAATTTGATCCTTATCAACTATGCTGGAAGCTCTTCTGAATTTTTTTCAGAATCATGTTTTCGTCACAGTTTGGATAGAGCAACGTATATATCAGAGGTCTTAGCTGAGAATACTGGTGACTAATCCATTTGCGTGCTAGTGGCAAATTTTTCCAGTTACTTCAGTTTTCATGGCTTTGCAGGGTCTAGTTTTCATTGACTCCTGTATTGAAGTGGTATTTGCTTTATTTCAGGATGCATTGCTTGCATCTCAATTTCTGTTGACTTCTTTGGTACTGTTCCTCTTAAAGTCTCACTTTAAGTTCTCTACCTGTGTGCCTTTTCAGTCTCCACCTCTTCCCTCCAAACTCAGGGAAGTAGAAGAATCTCAATCATAATTCAGATGTTTGGCATAAACGATGTTACTGAACGTACTTACTGAGTATGCATGCCTAAACTCAGATCTGTGAACTACTTGAGAAGTCCACAGAGACTAGAAAAGTGCTGCGAATCCCAAATGATAGCAGATGTAGTTGCTTGCACTGTCTTTTAGAAAATAAACCTCTTCTCTCAGGGTTCGGTGAACACAGTTCTTTTAACTACTTTCCCAATTTCACCTCTCTTTCATTGCGATTTGGCTAGTGTGTAGTAAATAATAAAAAGCTGTGTGGCAAAATAACAAACACTTTGTTGAAAATATTGATTCCTTGTGCTGGTTCTTACTTCATCTTGTTTGGTTCCAATTTCCTAGGTTATGCATTCAGTGAAGACGGTGAATACTTTGCATATGGCCTGAGTTCTAGTGGCTCTGATTGGGTTACTATCAAGTTTATGAAAGTAGAAGGTCCTGAGGATCTTCCAGATACACTGGAGAGAGTTAAATTCAGTTGCATGGCATGGACCCATGATGGAAAAGGCATGTTCTATAACTGCTATCCAAAACAAGATGGAAAAAGTGATGGTAAGTATGGCTGTACTAATTGCATGCTATATGGAAGCAAAATGACCTTTTCAGTAAATTGGTGCAACAAATAATTAGCTCTACTAGTTTACACTGAAATAACTAGCTATACTAGTTTATACAACTAGATATTAGGTTATGTCTTGTATGACCAAGGCCTATACTCAGTTAGTGTGAGTATCCTCTTGTCTGCCTGTCCCTGTCTTTCTCTTAAAAGTCTGCTGCTCCTTTTCTTTTTCGCTGCAATGATTTACTTAGCTTTCATACAGGGTGTTACTGGCTGGAATTTGATGTCTGGTGACAGCTTGCTTAGATCTCTTCCCCTTATGCATTTGTGTGGGCATAGGTGAACTGGCTTGGAGGTTGACCTGATGAATAGCAATCTGGGGCATAAGGTTTTTGTTATTCAACTAGATTAATTCATCTGTGGTTCACAGCACAGCAACACAAAATGTTTATGCTAGCAAAACTCAAGAAGCAGGACACAAAGTGGAATAAATTGCTGAGGAACGTCAATAGGGAAGGAATTTAGCAGCTCTTATTATAAGGCAGCACTGCTAAAAAGTTTCTTCTGGAGCTGTGCTCTTTGTTAAACTGTGGAGAGAGCCTGAATTTTGCCTCTGTATTTGCTTTTGCAGCCTATCATTTTGCCAAACTCACAAGTTAGATACCCACCTTGTGTTTTTTACTTTTAAACATGTTTGTAGTTCAGAAGCTGAAGTGTTGGGAAATGTTGCAAGAACAAAATTTAAAAAAAAAAAAAAATCAAGTAGCACCTCATGAAGTGTTTTAAAATACTTCTTTTTTTTATTTTCAGCAAATGGAAGTATGAAGGTTTGTAGGAATGTTTAACTAGCAATAAATCTCCCCTTAGTTGCCCAGGGCAAAATGGGAGCAAAAACATCATTAGAGGGTGGCAGGGGTTGTTGTTTTTCTTTGCTTAGTATTTCTAGAAAGCAAAACTTGAAAAGATAAATCTTCACATTTGAAGAATGTATTATCAGCAATAAAAGGAAAGGGTGACTGTTTGAACAGGTTTGCAATGTGGTTTGAAATTTTATTTTGTTTTGGAGAGGGGTGTTTGTTTGGAGCAGAACGGTTGTAGACTGGAACCATTCGTAGTTCTCTCTGCTGAATTACTCTTCTGTTTTATATGCAAATGGATACAGAAGTTTCTAAAGGTTTTATTTGGTTGTTGTTGGATTTCTTTGAGAACTAATTGGTTTAAATATCTGCAATTCACTAGGCACTGAGACCTCCACTAATCTGCACCAAAAGCTGCATTATCATGTATTAGGAACTGACCAGTCAGAAGATATCCTATGTGCTGAATTTCCCAATGAACCAAAATGGATGGGTGGAGCTGAGGTATGATAAACATCCTGAAGCTTGTCATCATTATGTTCAGTTTTTCAGATTCTAACAACTGGTAGTAGGTATAAAGTGGAAAACATTTTGTTAAAAGAACGCTTTTTATTAGTGTTGCAGAGCTGACCATTGAACTAAGAATCATTGATTAAGAATTACTGAAAATACGTCTGCCTAGTTTGCTTTAAATCAGTCCTCAAGCCTGTAATGACACAATCACATACCCTTTTTCTTCATTGAGGACGTTCTGCCTGATGTACATTCCAGGACAGAGAAGGATCATTTGATGGACAATGTGTCACTGTTCTTGTTTCTTTTTAGTCAGTGTTGAGCCCTAGCATTCACTTTCTGCACAAAAAGCTTATTCCAATAATCAGCATGTCTGGATATTCCCTGCCATGTATTTATTTTGTTTATATTTATTTTCATGATGTCTTTCCTGAAAATGGAATATGTTTATTCTACTTACTTGAAGAATGGAGACATACAGGTTAAAATCTGTTAATACTGTGTGCAGAGTTGGAGACTTTTAAGTTTCCCTACAACAAGTTTTATCAGCACAAATATGGTGTGGACTGTTACTGGAGATGGAACAAGTGACTGCTGGAATTGATTTCTTAAGCTTATTTTGTTGAACTACTACTATATTGTACAAAGTCCCAGTGAACCAAAATGATAGGTAACCATGTTCTGTTCTTCCCTACATGAATGATTCAAAAGACCCTAAGTTTTGTAATTAATGTGTGTTTTATTCTTCATATTAGATTTAACGGTGCTTGATTGAGTGCGCTGTTCTAAGTGCTGTTGGAGTGTAGTGGTGGTTATTCTGTTTATCAGGGAACTGATGTTTTTCCAGTGGATAAAAACCTGTTGTAATTCTTTGTATTCTCCTAGCTATTATGTTTAATCAGTACATTTTGTTTCTATACAGGGTCTCTTTTGGTCTGACACTTTTGATAAATATGAAATGTTTTTACCTTGATTTGGGGTATTCAGTTCCTAGAACTACTTTTCCTTGAGAGTACCTCTTTTTAAAAATTTTATCATCGGTCTGTGCTCACTTTTCAACACATCAACCCATGAAAATGTTGGGGATTTCTTTTCTGTGGGTTGCCAGAAAAGAAAGGTTCTTCCAAAGAGTTTGTACAGCGGGATTCAAAATGAGACAGTGAGTGAGAATGGAAAGGCTCCCCAGCAAAGTGACCACACTGAGCTTTCTCTATACAAATCAGACTTATCTGTAGGTTCTGTGAATAAACAGAACCTTTTGTACATAATCTCATCTAWTCATGAAACATACCTTTAATAACTGACCTGAATATCAGTGTAAACTTGCAGATGGGGCTTTGGAATTCTTTTACTGTTCAAAAACTAGTCAGTTCTGTTGAGTTTTAACTGGCAATAAAGTGGARTTTGGAAATCATTATCCTTATTTTTGCCTAGTTCCGTAAATAAATGGGCTTTCTGTTGGTGACAGATGTCTCGTAGTGAGGTGTCCACTGATTCACATGAGTGATTATTACTGTTTTGCAGTGTCGTGAGCTAAACTACACATGTTGTTGTGAAGGCAAATTAATTTTCCGTAGGGGGGAGGGCTGTTGCAGTCTGATTCATTAGACTATACAGCTTTTTAGGGTAGTGAAAGTTTGCAGTCTCAGATGGTATTAAATCCCGTGGAAATGATATCTTCTGTATTAGGTGTAGAGGTACATTTGTCTTATAGGTAGCAAGCAAAACCTTCTTTGAGATAATAGCACACTAACAGAGCCTTTTCTTATGTAAGTTGAAGAAGCAGGGCTGGAGCATTTCAAGATCAGAAATACAGAACCAAATATGAGGAGGACCATGGAAGAGAATTCATAGTACTGTGCTGGTAGTGAGTAGCAAAGACTTTTGCCTGGCCAGGGTGCAGAGAAGCAGCCATCCTGCATCTCCTGGCTCTTCTGTTGTGAAAGAAAAGGTTGAGGCAGCTTTAAATATAAAAGTATCTTTTTTTCTGATACCAACTCTCTCAGGCAATTTTTGTGATTAATGAGAATATATAGCCCCTATATTAAATGATGAAAAGGTCTTTAGGGTGGGAAGAAGGGACTGGTAGTAATAACTCCTGCTGTAGAATAGGAAAACAATAGAATGTAGCACAGCTACCAGTTCTGAAGCTACTGGGATTGAAACAGCCCCATAAGTATTGGGAAAGTGGGGAGGGTGGTGAATAGAGAAACACCTCACTGTTATGGGTTCTTGTTTAATAAATCTATGTGGCTGCTTATGACTCTTTTCTTGACCTCTAGGAGGCATAAACTTCCAGAGATGTTGGTATTTAAGAAGAAATGCTGTTTTAAGGAGGAGTGGTAAAGCAGAGATTCACCTTGGTAAATAATCATGAGCTTATCTAAGTGAAAGTACTTTAAAACAGCTGATATTCTGGTGTTGTGCTGTGAGCTCCAGCTGTAAACTGGCTCTGTCATCCTGATACTAATGAAAAATGGTCTTCAATGGTCAGAAAAAAACATATTCTGCAATTAAAAAAAAAAACCAAAACAAAACAGTGCAATTGCAAAATGTGGTTTCATCCTTGTGCAATAGGTCAAAAATCTTCTTTTCAGGCCATTCAAACAAGTTTTGTGGTCAATTTTTTTGAAATATGTGTTTGAGAAAGTGGAAGACCACAAAGTAATGGGGGAAAAATTAAAATATCTTTAGTAAAATCAAATTATGTGGCTTACTGACACTGTCCTGAATATTCTTACTTGGTACTAATATGCTGCCACAGATTTTAAAATACAGCTTTGCACAGCTCAACATTTTATGAAAGTCTGCTTTCATGCATTCCTGTCAGATTAATAAACAAATGTTTCTATTTCACAGGGCCTTGCTGGGCCAAATAGGTAGAGACTTTTGGGTTCTCTTATGTTTTACGCAAACTACAGTAAAGACAGTTGGATTATGGTGTGGATGGTCTAGTCTCAACTACCAAACCTTCCTCTATAGTTGGGGCAGAACTTGAACTTCCATACACAGGTTTAGAGCAGAATTTGCAGGTCTTGCCACCGTTGGTTTGAGGGAGAGAAATACCTTACTTGCAAGTGAAAAGCACCTGACAAGGAGGTCCTTCAGAGACTGCAAAAGAAATAATGTTGCCATGATACTTCAAAAAAAACCCCGTAATCTCAGGTGCACTGTAGGGAGTCAGTGTGGTGTGTATTTTCAATGGAGAGAAGAAACTAGGTCACTAGGGCAACAGAGGGTTGTGTAAAATTTTGTCAGCTTAATACGTTTACAAGACAACATGCAAGAAAATAGCTTCAGGTGKTTTTTTTTCCCTCATTACACATTCAACACCAGCCCCAAGTATGCCTGATTTAAACAAAATCTGCGGTGGTGAAAATGGTGTTGGCATAGAAATATAGATGCATTTCCAACTCCTCACTTGAATGGATTGCTTGTGAGGAAAAAAGATCTGTTTATTGTTAGTCAGATACATAAGTTTTGAAAAAGAGGCTATCAAATCTTTTCATTAATCTAGAAAAAGCATGTATTTCTGGTACAGATTCTAGGATCGTGGGGGAGTTGGGAAGAGCGGGGATGGAGTTTATTTGAATAACATCCCAGTAGAGGGCAGTCTGGTATGAAGATTTTTAAAACCTTGGCAATGTCATAACTGCTCTCAGAAGAGAGGAGCTTCCCTTGCTTCTCTGTTTAAGTGGTGTGTTCTTGCTTCCTCTGCAGACTCATAGAGCATATCTCTCTTTCACAGCCAGACTGTTATTCTCAAAGTTAAACAGTAAGTTATATAAGAGCCTTTGACAGTTGGTAGTGTTAGAAGTGCCTACGGTACTGGCAGGAAAGTAAACAGGAGAGAAAGGAGGGAGTGGGGGGAACCCTCCCATCCCAGTTTTGCCAGCAGTAAAACAACTGCAATTTTTCATGTTGTTGTCTAACAAACACAGTGCACAGTCCCTGAATTGACAATAATTTTTTTTTTTTAATGTTTAGAGCTGACAGTTAACATCAGTGGTTCTCAACCAGGGAGGTGATCTTGCAAATGAAATTCAGAGCACAGAGGAGTAAGCTGTGCCAGATGTGTGCTGGCTATGGTGTGTTTTCACTGCAGGAACGTGGAAGTGCAGCATCCACAGAGGAACAGTAAGCAGCATGAAGGGGAAGGGCTCAAAACGTTGTCAGTTTGCTCAAGGGAGACTCGCTGCTGGACTAAAAAGGGCTGTGGGAATTTTTCTAGAGCCTTACACTGTCTTTGTCAAGGCTGAATCTGGAATAGAAGCCTACTATGAATATCTTTTTTCAGCCTGGGCAGTAGGTCTGGAGAATTTTACCATTAAGAAACAGGCAGACAATCTTTCTGGCTGCACATGTGGCTATGGTAGATAGTAATCTCTTACATAGCCAAGTTCCTGATGCTTTGGTGCTTCCATTGCACTCAAAAGCAAGCTGAAGGCGACAGGAAAAATCGTGTGTGATGTTTGTCACCTCAGAACGCTACTGATTTTACTCTGTGCTTAAGAAAGAGAATGCATGTAAATATGTGTGTACATATTGCTGTGTTCTTCTTCTGAACAAGGCTGTCTTGTGTCCTGTTAATAATCAAAACAGTTGTAAGCACAATGATCTAGGGTCAAAGTCCCAGTTTTCTGGCTTTGGCAAGTCTCCTTCAACCCCAGCCTTAGGAGAGACTCAGAAGGATATGGTCAGAATAGAAGTGCTCTTTATACCACCACATTGTATCTGAAATCAAAGAATAAAAACCTGCCTGGAATAAGGAAACTGAATTAATGCCCAAAGCAGTTTTTCTAACCTGGGGAATGGATGGAGAGAGCACATCAGCATGTTTACATACAATCAGTCCATGTCCTGCATAGAGTATGTCAGGCCTGCTCCTCAGAATGTAGTAAGTGGTTTCTGTTGGACCTGATCCTGAAATGCATTCCTGTGATCAACCATCATTAGGTCCTCGAAATCTAGTTGATTAAACCAGTATGATGCAAATAGACAACAAAACAAAGCATTTGCAGTATTCAAGTACCAGCTTCAGAGGCCTTGGATTGTGCAGACAGTCCCAAGAGGTTGCTTAGTGAAAGAGAGTTCTTGCCCCATCCTCATCTTTTCAAAAGACTGCTAGAACATAAAATGTGATAGGAGCTATATGCAAGCTTCAGTGACTTTCTAGCAGCACTGCAAAGATAATGTCAGAACATAACTTTATGCTCCTTTCATTACACCCGCCTCCCCCTCCCCCCCCCCCAAAAAAAAAAGAAAAAAAATCCCCTTCAAGATCATTTAACCTTATGAAAAACTGTTTCCTGTTCTGGGAAAGGCAACAGCTTTGCTTTTTCTAATAGTGAGTTAATAAAAGCAGAATATGAAAGGCTGGGAGATTACAGTGGGGGTTCTTGACTTTGTCATCGTTCAAGCAGAACTTTGTGGTACGGGAGCATGTGCACATCTATGACGTTAGAACACTTGAGGCTGTTCAGACAGCGTAATTGCTCTCATCTTTTACTGACCAAATGTTTTGGCAAATTCTACAGGAATTTTTACTTTTTTCTCTGTAGAAGGCTTGTGTTTTGTGTTACTTTCCTTATGTGATACGAAGCTTTAAAATATTGATACATAACGCAAGGCAGGTAATTTCTGCATCAATCTCAAACATCTCTTCCATGTAGATTCTTCTTGGTCAAATCATATTCGTGTTCAGTGGTGTTATGCAAAAATCTTCATGCAGCATGTACCTAAAGTTTAGGAAGTAACTGCTGTCATCAGACTGTTTTATTGTGGTGGCTGGGTACGCTCCTAAATGAATATTTTAAAAAAAAAAAAAAAAAAAAAAAAAAAAAAAAAAAAAAAAAAAAAAAAAAAAWAAAAAAAAAAAATAAAAAAAAAAAAAAAAAAAAAAAAAAATTCTAGTCAGTCACTCTGGGTAGTTTTAAACTGTTATATACATAGCATATAGTGAAAATTGTAGGAGTTTTAAAATGCAGCTTATTGATGCTATGAGTTTTTAATTCCTAGTTAATTAATGCCATGCATTGCATGGTTGCATCTTTATTGCCACCCATCTTGCCTTCCCTGGATGGTTTGATCTTCCCATAAGTGGGTACACGGAGTCCAGTTACTAATTTGACCATTTGGCTCTGTTTGAAAGCTTTGATTCTGCCTGTGATTTTGTGAGCTTTGATTTTTTTTTGTGTGTGTGATTCATTTGCTCTGTTTCTTTGGAAGTGCATTAGATAGCAATGACAGTTGCCTTGTTCCATATGCAAAGGACACTAGTGTATGAAGAGCAGTAGTTTGTAAAATAATCGCAGATGCAGATCAGGTTGTAGGTTATAATAGTGTAACGTCTGCAGTTAAAGGAGAAGTCAGTTTATCTTTTCCTCAACACAAGCATATTATCTAATAACTGAATTTTACTTATTTTTTAATATCTTGTTATGCAGAAACAAATTATACGGTGATTAGTTCTTTTCCACCTTGATAATAAAAAGGGCAAAGGTGGTAAAACTTTTAGGTAGTCAGCTTAAAAAGGAATGATGTGTGTATATAGTTGCCTTAATATAATACTATGCACTCAAAGGGCCCCTATTTGTGAACTAAAAATAGAAAGGTCTTCCTTATCCTGAATCTTGCAGTGGTGACTACCCAGGTAGTATTCAAAGAACTAGCATTAATATTCACTGGGGTTGCTGTCATGCACTTTACTTGGAAGCAAAGCACTTTAATGTCTCTCCTATTGACATTTTAGTTGAGGAGTAATACATAAAGCCAGGAAGTCTGAAAACCTGACAGCCTTCTCCTGTTCATTCTTTTTCTTTTTTTGTTTAATTATGTATGAATTTTTGGTCTGAAATGTGCTGCTAGTAGACAAAATATTCAACTTCACTTTTGCTGTGGATCCTCATAGATGGTTACTGCTATTACAAATGCAGAACATATAACCCTTTGAGGTTCCTTATATGGCTTGTATGATGAATTAACTATGTTTTGTAATGAAAGAAAAAAACCAAGTAGTTGGAAAACTCCTTTTACTAATTAGGCTTTAAATAATTTTTCTTCTTTTCATATCCATTGATTTATTGCAGTTATAGGTAAACTACTTCATCTGTTAATGTTTTTCTAAGCAGTGGTTACTTTTCATCAAAATGGAGAGAACAGGTAACATTGAAACAAAATTACTAGTAAAAACCAAAAAATACTCCACTATAACCCAAAACTTCTCTATAAAGATTTTACTTCAAAGGGTTTAATCCTTGAAAGACTAAATAGAATAGTACTTGTGAGCACAGCTATCGTAATGATACTTTTGTATGTTTGTATGGTGTAAAGATGGTCACAGCAAATATTTCAGAAATAACAGATCTAATAAATTCAAAATTGCCAAGTGACTGAACGGCAGCGGTGAAGCTAGAAACTATATACCAACATCAGCTCTTTGAAATAATCCTTCTTTTACTAGTGCTGAGTTAGGGATTAGTGCTGTGTTATGCCAATAAAATCATTGTTATGCTGAAGGTTTTTAAAAGCTCCAATTGAAAGGCTACAGGATTTCTTCTGTCCTATTTTGACAGGACCTAAATGTCATTTTAAGATGTTCAATTGCTTTATAACCTTCTTACCTTTTACCGGTGGGTGTTGTTTGAAATGATAGAAATTATTTTAATGAGAGAAATGTGCACTGACTAGCATTCCAGATGTCTCCCAGAAATTCTTGAGATGTGTTTCCTTTTCAGCTTGGATGTGGGAAACCAGGAGAATTTACTTCTGATCCAAGCTGTCAGTTCTGACATTACAGCTGTCTCCCTTATGCTGAACCATGAATGCACTCTAAGATTTGAGTGAAATGCTGGTATGAAATTTCAGTTCATAAGTTTGTGGGCCAAGAGCAAGGATTGCAGTTCAGCTCATGAAGATGATGTAGCGGCGTAAGAATAACACAAATGATAGTTGGGAAATCCTATTTCCTTTTGCCATTCTGAAACCCAGATTCTTGTCTGTTTACAATATAGAACAGTCAGTGGCATTCAGGCCATGCTTACACATTCATCAGTACTGCCATCTGAGCTGCCTTAAGCAGTCTCTGCCCCTATTATTTGTGTTTCCAGCTGCTTGGTGCAGTGTATTAGCTCAGCCATTTGTGCAACTGCACAGTGAACTGACTGAGATACTAATCTGGCAGAGGGACTTTTTTATTCTTTTTCTTTTTTATTGTGGTTTTTTCTTTTTCTTTTTTTTTCCCTCCTG
>JAYKAV010003365.1:2666758-2691451 GCA_035582835.1 Phoebastria nigripes
TGCTTTTTTTTCAGCTTTATCAGCTCCCCAGTCTCGTTTACCACACAAGTGGTAAATGCTTGTACTGACATGACTAGGGGAATGAACTTGCATGGATACAAGTAACCATACCAGTAGGAAGAGCTAGAGGTGGAGACCACGTAAGCTGGTACTGCTGCCAATATTTGCTCATCAAACTGTAACTTTGTGGATGTCTAAATCTGCGGTGTAATACTAAACATTTTAGCACGCTGCAGTCAACAGTGTCTTGTCCTGTTTCTGTCAGATTCCTTCGGGTTGTAGAACCCACTGATGTAAGAATAGTGATAGAGACAGACCTAATTGGCATCCCACCAGCAATATGCTTTGGGAATTCCTACTTCAAATTAAACATAAACTGCTATCAACTCTTCACTAGTTCAGCTGGGCATGTGGAAGGAAAAACTCATTAGATGTACTCAGATTTGCTGTCATCAGAGGTTCTGAATTGCCCTTGCAACGACATCATCAGAAATTTGCAAATAAGTTTTCTTTCTTGGGTAAAGTGAGCAGTCTTCTGTTAACCGTTAGCTCACAGCATCAAAGAACAAATTTGTGTGGGTTTTGACTATGACTGAAAGAATTTTGTGTGTCATATTCTTGAGTTAACTGAAATTTATATTTGTATATACCACTTGCAGTTATTTAACATGTTTTATGAGTTGGTGAGGAAGAGAAGGAAATTTGGTGCTTTTACAAGTATGAACAGTTGTTTATGCAGCATATTGCAGTCACTAGTTTAATCAAAACTGACACCTGCAGTTAATGTTTGTCTAAAAACACTGAAGATGCTTCTTTCAAAAAAGATCACCTAATTTTGGTTTCCATTTCTGGATATACTCCCATCTTGGAAGGAGGAGGCAAAATGTCTCAATTTTGCAGGCTGCCCTGTTAAAGCTATTTTAGCTGTTTCATATAATGGGTTGTTGGGGGGTTTTTTTGTCCAGTAGGAATCTTAGGTGTTATTTTCTATTTGCCTTGTGAGTTTTCAGCTGTATGGACGTTTTTTTAGTGGTATAATTAGTTGTTGACAAAATGCTTGTAAAAAATACAACTTGGAAACACTTGTTTGGAGTTTTTTTGTTTGTTTTTTTTTGAGGGCTGTTTGCTTGTTGGGGGTTTTTTGTTAGCTTTCATATACTGAGGTTTGGCTCTGTATTCTACTAAGTTCCCTTCCTGTGTCTTCAGAACTGTGGATCTGTTTGAATAGCAGTATAGTTAGGGGCTAATTCTTCTGAAATTTATTTTGCATAACTAATTCTACAGATATTTTGCACAACTGATGTTATGAATATTAACCAAAGTAAATCTAAGAACTAATTACAATATATGAATAAGAATTTTTTTGAAGATGTGTTTAGGGCCAAATGGAAAGTTTCCAGAACTCAGATTCATATTTTGTGACTAGACRTTTAAATTTGCATTAGATATTGTCAAATAAGAATGCGGACAGGAAACAGCCTTCTGTATCAGCTGTTAATAAAACATCTAAATCTGGTAATTTTGGAATATGCTGAAAACAGCTCAGTCAGGAGAGGGAAGCTTTAAGTTGATGACTTCCTGTTGCTTCCTGCCTTTCCTTGATGGACTTGCACTTTCAAAAGCTTTGCCAGGAAACAGAGTATGTTTGCAAATTCTGAGTAGAAAGAAGGATTCATTGATGACTTTATGTAGCAGTAGACACCATTTTGGAAATTTTATCCTCTGTGTACATGCATGTGCAAAGGCAAACCAAGAAGCTTCATCGGAAAATTTATAATGTGGTTGTAGCTTATAATGTTCATTTAACAGCAGCGTTAGATTTTTTGTGTGTGTAAACCTAATGAAAATGGCAAAAATGAAAACTCTGTAAGCGTCATTTAGTTTGCCACAATAAGCAAAAGTACCCTGAAAATTACCAGCTTGRGTGGCTTCTAAGACATTTCATACTGCTTTGTGACAGAAAACACACCTTATTAATTCCTTCACTTGAGAACTTGAGGGAAAATCTGCTGTGAATTAAGTGACTGTCATTCACGCAGACTAAGTTGCCAGCCTTTTTCCACCTCTGAGATGGACTTTTAGCAGATACCTTTGGAAGCTCATTGGAATAAGGCAGCCAGAAATCCAAAGCTAACCTCTACCACTTGGGTAATTTTTTCTGTTGTATGTCGTACTGTGAATAACAGGATTAAGTAGGTGAGTATTCAGCTTTTTCTTTTAAAAAATAGCTTGACAGAGCAGCTGTGCAGAGCGAGCATGTTTGCCGTATGCCAAGTGCCAACTTGATGTTTTTCACTGTCATGCCATTGTGAGCAACTAAATTTTGGTTTTCCCATTCAAACAACAGGTATTATTCTGATTAAACTCTACTGCTCTGTACATAGGACTGTGATGGCCTGTGTAGAGGTGTGCATGTATCAGCAAAATGATCTTACAGGGCTTAATTCACCAAGAGTGTGAATCTAGAGTCGTTTGATGAACCTGGGTTTCAGCATATCTAGGATATTCACAGGCTCAAACACTGACCGCGTTGGAGTTGCTAGAGAGAGGAAGCATGGTGAGGAGACCTCCTCGTGTAGAGGAGGCAGCAGTCAGTTTATGTAGACCTGTAAGATGCACTGAGGGCCCATTTTAAGAAGTTAGTGACAAACTCTTTTCTATAGGTTCAGTTTAGCTGACAGGTTACATAGTAAAATAGAAGTGCTTACACAGGGATCAAAATAAAGACTTGGCTGAGATAAATGCCTCTTTCACTCAAGTATTAGCAGTTTCAGCAACACAGTTTTTCCTTTGATTGATGAGCAAGTGCAGTCCTGGTACCTCTCTGCATCTCTTAAAGTACCTGAATTAATATGTATATCCCAAAATACTGATTTTCAATGAGATACATGTCACTGGTCCTTCTCGTGTCACTGCTGGGCTCCATTTATTTCCATAGGATTTGGGAGAGGGGAGGTAAATTTCCTTTTGCATGGAATTGATACCTTGATAAAGGAGTTTGGAAGTTCAAGTTCAGAAGTTTTGACGTCATCTTCACAAGAAACTCAAAATTCTAAGTTTTGTTTGGACAAAAACCACTGGTCACACCATTGTGTCTTCACAAAGATGGCTAAGTTAGGAAATACCCTTGCACAATTTAACATTGGATTTGAATGCTGACATTATAGTCAGTGACTAGGGAGAAACTGGACTTCTACATCACCAGATGTGGCTGCCTCTTAGTTTTCTGAGAAATTTCTATTGAGCTACATAAAGCTATGTTTTAATTGATGTAGGAGGCTTCTTTTTGAGTACTGTAGTTCAGTAGGAGCCTGGCAATCCAGCTGATCACAGGACTAAACAGTGCTTTGTATTCAACATAGTAGATTCAATTAAACTTCTCCATGTTGAAGGCATTGACTGTGAGATATTTTTAATGCAATTTTTGGTGTTTCGGGTTTTTTTTTTTTTTTCTTCTTCTTGCCAACAGGTTGTGTTTTTAGACTGTTTATACTGAGTCCATTTCTTAATTACTGAAATGTCAGGTTAGTGCTGTACGTTAGTTGTTGTATGGGGTTTATGTGGTAAGGTTTTGGTACCGGGGGGGGCTGCAGGGGTGGCTTCTGTGCGAAGAGCCCAGGGCTGCCCCCATGTCAGACAGAGCCAGTTCCACCTGGCTCCAAGACAGACCCGCCGCTGCCCAAAACAGAGCCCATCAGTGATGCTGGTAGTGCCTCTGTGATAACATATTTAAGAAAGGGCAAAAAATGCTGCACGGCAGCTGTGAGAGAAGAGTGAGAATATGTGAGAGATACAACTCTGCAGACACAAAAGTCAGTGAAGGAGGAGGGGGAGGAGGTGCTCCAGGTGCCAGAGCAAGAGATTCCCCTGCAGCCTGTGGAGAAGACCATGGTGAAGCAGGTCGTCCTCCTGCAGGTCCATGGTGGAGCAGATATCCACCCTGACTCATTTAGATACCTTTTTAGCTGGAATACTTTTAATAATCATAGACTTTCTTTTTTTAATTCACGGCGGGAATAAACAGATAATGCTGTTCTGTTTTGATCTCCTGAAATGTCAGCAGACTTATGTTATTTGTTGATGTAAGCAATGATTGTGGGTTCTTGGTGAGTTCTCATATTTCATACACATCTGTTCACTCAACTAACTGTAGCATCAATTTATTTTTTGCTAGGGGTTTAGGGACTAAGTTTTCAAGTTGAATTTTTTTTYCCAGAGGATGAATTGTCTTTAATTTTTCTGTAACTTCTTACAGGTATCAGACGATGGTCAATACATCTTGCTGTCTATCCGAGAAGGGTGTGATCCAGTGAACAGACTGTGGTACTGTGATCTACAGACAGAGTCTCAGGGTATATCTGGTATGTGTTTTCTTGCTTTGTAACTTTTGCTTCATTTTAAGACAATTTAAGACTTGAAATAATTTATTTATGTTTAAATCTATATATTTAAATGTGTATTGCTTAACCTCTTCTCTTTTTTTCTAATGCAGAGATTATGACAAAATATGCAATGCTTCTGCTAGCATTCCATTTTCTGTTATGTATCAGTAGATGGAAAACTCCATTCTTAGTTCTGTAGTTTGTTTAAAAGGTCACAAGGAAAAATTGAGATAATATAAGCAGCCTTACCAGTGTATGTTCCATTTCTTTCTACACCACTAGTGCTTTTCCATGTTTAATTTCTTTTTACGTTTCAAAAATTCATATGTCTCCCTTCAAGTGCTGATCTCCCTTTTTTAAAAAAAGTACCTGGTTTATAGGTGACGTTATTTTTTCTCCATAGGAAATGAACAAAAATCCTCTAATATTTTAGTAATATAACTTTGCTTTGTAGCATCATTATTATTACAGTAGAAGTATCTACTCATGTTTCAAATACACGTTCATGAACTGCTCCTTCCTTGCCTTCTAGTTGGATTAGCCTTTGGCTTTTGTGTATTTGGCTTTTTAGCCTCAATGGTATGGGCTGAAAGTATAGGTACTTTGCTCCATATGGCTATTGTTGATGGTTGACATAGTTAGTTGTTTTACTGATCGGTGGTTTTGTATTTTCAGAGTATTGGATTATTGAAATCTCTTCCTCAATATGCGCTTTGTGTAGAACACAACTTAGCTCTTTTTGGTTCTTCGTGGCTTCTGTCTTCAAAAACTTCAGAAATAAATACTGCAGTAGCTCCTTGTTAAATATTGGATCTCAAGAAACTTGTTCTCTTGCCTATAAAGAGAATATTCGAGGCTTATGAGCACAATTAGAACTGATAGCAGCTCTGCAATACAGGGTGTATAGTTTTGTTTCTCCCTGCCTTGATTATACTACGTGGTTATGAGTTAGTTCATCAACAAGCCTTAGTACAATATTTTGAATTTTGGTGAGTTGTTAGTGATGATAGTTAACAGTTTTATACTCCTTTCTGGGGGATTATTAATTTTGTTTTGTGGGCATGTCACTCTCTCCTTTTATAAAGGATATTTCTTAATTACTTCTAAATTTGTCTTGGACAACTGAGTAGTTGTTTAATGTCCTCTTGTAGAGGACATTAATGTAGAAGGTGGCAGGCCTAATCAAAATTATTACAGATGCTTTCCATGCAACTTTATTACAAACATAAAACTGTGTAGATAAAACTGTTTCGTACAGTGAAGCATTTTCGTAAATGATAAATTGCATTGTCATTCAAGTAGACACTTTTCCAGCTAGAGAGGGAATACATAAAAAGCATGGCGCTCCTCCCATATTCACCCTCCCATTTATAGATACACTGGACAACCTTGAAGAGAATACTAGCATGGAGCCTTGAAAGACCATGGATGAGATAATAAAGCTTCTATTTTTCACTAGTTGGTATAAGGTAGACCTACAGTTTAACTGTTTCCGGGCTTGAAAATGCTTCTTTAAAAAAGTTTTTTCTCTGAACCTGTCTTTGACTTGCCTTCCTATTTGTTTGTTGTTGAGTGGGAGTTGTTCAATCCTTCCAAATTCTCCCTTTTTGCATAGAAAAGGAAAGATCTAGCTAACTATTTGCTTGCACAAATTCTCTATTTTATAAACTTAAGAACTCTCCATATCTGTCTCACTAAGTTGCCAAATGCATTTTTAGTACAAAGACTCATATCTTTACCTGTGTCTTTCTACCTCCATGTTAGTAAGCACAGACCTAACAGTAAACATCTGGGATGTTTCCTAGAGTTTATCTTCCATTCAAATGTAAACACTGTGAACCACTGGTCCTTCAGCCTTTGGTGGCCAAAGGCAATAAAGTCAAGCAAGCAGTAATATATATAAGCTTAATTCTTGGCTCTATCAATCTAGACCACAAGAGGTGTAATTTCAGTTCAATTTGTAATTTTCTGGGGCAGCAAGTGTAGAAGAGGTTGCTTATGAAGTTAGGAGAAATGAATGTCRAATTTCATTATTTAAGCTGTTTTAGACAAGTAAATAAGCTGCTCTAGAACAACAGAGTTTAATGGCAAGTCTATTTCTTGACTTAAGACTTGCATTTAATTGCCAGTTTGTACAGACTGCTCAGTAATATCTCAAGGTATGTTCAGATGGGTTAAGATTAAGCAATGCTTAGAGAATTATGTATAACAGAAGCACATTCTTAACAAAAACATGAGATACAAAAATACTGGCTTTTGTTATGCTGTCTATAGAATGCAGTGTTCAGTACAAGGGTCTATGTAAATATCAAACCATACCACTTGTTATGAAGTGTTAGGAGAATCAAGTGTCTTAGAAGAGTATCTGTAGTTTTAAAATGTATTACATTATCCTTCTATCTTTTAGAACAGACTTTATTTATGAGTAGACCTCATACCTTTGGTGATGTCCAAGATACTTCTTGCCATTTTCCTCCTTCAGAACTACTGAATGTTTAATCTGAGCCTTTTTACTTGACCTGTTTACAATGTTCTGTTTGCTCTAAAATCCAGTCTAGTGTTCAGAATACCTCATCTTAGTTTTGAAAAAAATATAAAGGAAAGAAAAGTAGGATAGCTAGTGTTTTTCCAGTGTCCTAGATGGTACTTGATACAGATAAATAATTAAATTTTCAGACACATTTTTTTTTCTTCCCTACTTGCTTTTTTAATCCAGGTTGTTCAAGAATACACTAGTTCTTTAGAAAATTTTCTTCTTATGCTTTAGATTTTTCAAGTCTCAACCTTCTTTAGACTTATTCAGAGGGCATCAAACACAAAAGGCAATGAGACCTTTTTGAAAGGTAACAGGCAGTAATATTTTACATGACATCCATTACTTAAACCACATATTTCTTTGTGAGGAAGTAAAAGCAACTGCTAAGCAAAAGTTAATGGATGAGATTCTAATTCTTATGAAGTTTGTGGCAAAACCCTAATTATAGAATGACACGCTTCAACAGATTGTTTTTAAAGCTGCTCTGTAGCATATATTGTTTATAAAATAATGTTTCAATCATGTAATCGTGAACCTCTCTTTTTTTTAAAATACTGTCTGTCCCAAGGTAAACATACCACTATRTAGTTTGAAATGCTACATGTAAAAACCACGATTTAAGGAATTTTCTGTTACTTAGAATTGCACAAAAATGCAAAGAACTGATTCTCATCWGTGACTTACTACCTGAAAAACCTATTTCAAAATGTCATGTTAACTAACTTAGGGGCACCTTTCTCAATTTTTGATTGCTAGTAGTACATTCTTTTCCTTTGACAGGAGGTAATCAAACTTCTTGTCGCTTAAACAATTTTCTTTAAAAAGAACATGTTCTCATAGTCAAGATAGATGGCCACTGAAGAGCAAATTTCTTTTCCTTCTGATGTACTGAGGGCCTTGTGGAGTTAACTGTAGTTCTGTTACTATTTCTTAGAGATGATGGTTGCAACGATAAAGGCTACTTATTTGGCCCACTTGCTAACAAATGGCTGTGAAGAAGTCATGAAGTTCAGCGTTGCATCCTCACTACTGACTGCCAAAATGCCAGGTTGCTGTCTGTAGGAAAACTGCAGGGATGTCTGTGAAATGCAATTCCTTATGGTTATAGATCAATAGTTTAYTCCCAAGATAGAGAAACTTATCTTTTTACTGGGAGATAAATATCCATATTTCATGATTTAAGAAAAGTAACATGGGATAATTTGATTTTTAAAAAATTAGTGTAATTACATGTTTACACCTGTGTATATTTTGGTGGTTCAAAAGCAAAGAACATGAGTTCTGAAAACTAAAAATAAATGCTGTTATTGACACTTTCTGCTTCTGAAAAAGGAGAAAGAATTTCTTGGAGATGGGAGGTGGGGCAGTGTTTCTCTTTCATGTTAGGAACTATAATAGCCAAAAACTAGAAGAGGAGAAAGTCTTCTCTATCTATAGATTAGATGTAAATTTGTAGAGGAAGGGGTAAAATAGTGGGGTATATTGAAAGAGTGAGTGTGTGTGTGTGTGCATGTTCCCTGAACAGCCTTCTCTTCTTTTATACCTGTGGCAAAGTTTTCATTAGAAGATTCTGCATAATGTCTCTCTCAGTAGGAAGGATGTCAGGACAAGATAACAAAATATAACCAAAAAGTTGCATCAGACCTAATAACCAAAAAGTTGCATCAGACCTAGGTCCAAGTGTGTCCTGATCTACTATATTGAAAAACTGGTGGTTTATTCCTTACCTAGGATGCATCAGATCTTTTAATTATTGAATCTTTTTGCAGTGTCGATAGTAACTTTTAYGTTAGTTTCCTTAAGACTAATATTATTGAAACCACAAATGACTAACTTCTTGCCTGTTTATGTTTATTATGGTGAGGTATGTTTTACCTCACCATAATAGCTTTAAAGTTGACTTCTTTAGTGTCTCACTTCAGCATTTAACTGTTACTGTACTGATGATGGTCTTAATTTCTAGACAGAGTTAATGTGGCAGTAATAGTTGGTTGGTTGTTTGTTCTTTAACTTTGGTTGTCTTAGGACTCAGTCCTCAGGATTAAAACTTGCTGTAGAGGTACTGAATAAATACTCCAGAGAGTCCACAATCCAGGGTCTGCTGAGGCCTTAAATGAGTCAATAGGAATGTGACAAATTGAAAAATGTAGTTTCTTGAAAACAATCCAGTCTTACCCAAAAAGAAGCACTAAGTTGCTCTATTTGGTAAAGACTGTGCAAAGAAATTTCTCTTAGCAATAACACATCTGTCATCAACCCTATTTCCTGAATGAAATGAGAATTTTTTTTTCCTTCTCCTAAGCCTGAATGGTTATTAATTCTGTAGGACAGATGAGTATCTTAAACGGACTTCATCCAGATTTAGTTTGATAAGATATGTCTTCATTGCATAGTGTGTACAGTGGTAGAATTTATTAACGTTTGTTATTTCATACTTTATCTAATAGTCTGGTTCATTAAAACAGTGAAAAAAGCAGTAATTATAGTCTCTTCCAAAGTTGGACCCAAAGGATCTGATTTTTCAGTATTTAGTGTGTTTTGAAAGTTCATTATTATAATTTGATCTTGTCCAATCCCAAAGTGTCTTCATTCTTGTTTTATAGAAAATGAAAATACAAGCTGAAAAATACCATGTTAGGGAGCAGTGAGAGAACAGAAGAAAATGTATTTGGCCTCTTCAAAGAATAGTGTGGTACATTTTCATAGTGTGCCTCTTAATCAGTAGTGATCTCCAAAACTGACAAAAATCTGATTTCCAGGGCAGTTGGGTTCTGATTACCCTAATAACACTTCTAAATGCATTTAATAAACAGATTATCTCGATAAAGTCTTACAAACAAGCAGCATAATTAATTATTGCTATCCTCACAGGTTAAAAAATGAACTGAAGGCAGCAGCAAAAAGGCAGCTCCCATCTTAAATCAGTGTATAATCTGTACCTTTTATATTGTATTTCCTGAAAAGGAGAAAATGAGTCTGAAATACTTGGCAACCCTCTGCGAAGGTCCCAGTCAGCATACCCTCTACTCCCTTTTGCTGTTGCTGAAACAGAGACCTGGCACAGAATTCGCAGCCAAAAGCTGGGAAGGAGCAACGTAGCCATAGTTTGTATTTGTGGTGTTCTCAGTACCATCCTCCTGCTGGAAGTCCCAAGCCCTTCAGATTTTCTGGCTGATCAAAGCATGTGTTCAGGCTTCCCACTGCTTCGTCATAGGGATGGGGTACGCTGCCTGTGTAATTCAGGGGCTGTGTCTATACGGTAGCAAGTTGGCCACAGCCTGTACTCTGACACTGAAGCCAAGAGGTACATGCCAGCTCACCTCTGTGTGTCAAAGCTCTCTTCCTCCAAGATATCATAACTATGTTGCCTGTTGGGAATGATGTGTGATCGCAAACTGTGACTGCATACTGTCTGCTAATTGGCACAGACTAAAATGTGACAGGGCATGTGCTAGCAGTTAAATAGTGCAGAAGTCATGGAGCAGTGCTCCAGGCCTGTGCCCCACCTGTGCCTTTTATATACTTATGTATGTATATAACCAGATTGATTTCACACAGCAGCCTGTTTTGTGTCAATTTCTTGTACAGCCAGGGATTTGAATTACCTGGCATCGAGTATAGACTTCTTGTAATGACATATTTCCAGCTGAACTATTCGAGAGCTGAGGAGATGGCAATGTTGGGTGATGGACAGAAGTGAGGAAAGGAAGCAATACAGTTGCAGTTTGCCTGAATGAAAGTTATGTTCCTTTAAGGAGCAGTGGTCACAGAACAGGAATGGCAGAAATATTAGTATGATGGTATCGACTGTAATAATTTCTATCAAAAAGTTGTCTTAAGGAAGCAGAGAGATAAACTTAAAAGATGGTCTCCATCTCTCCTGTATGTGCATGTCTGATACCTTTCACCAAGCACTAGTTTGTGAGGTATAGAATTGTTTAGGTTGGAAGGGACCTCTTGAGCTCATCTAGTCCACCCCCTTTGCTCAAGCAGGGTCAGCTAGAAGGGGTTGCCCAGGACCGTGTCTGATTTGGGTTTTGAATATCTCTACAGATATTCTCCACAACCTCTCTGAGTGACCTGGTGCCAGTGTTTGACCACCCCACATTAAAAAGTGTTTTCTTGTGTTCGACTGAATTTCCTATTTTTTGTGCCCATTGCCTCGTGTTCTGTCAGTGTGCACTACTGAGAAAAGTCTGGCTTCCTCTTCTTTATTCCCTCCCATCAGGTATTTATACACATTGATAAGATCCCCCCRAGCCTTCTCTTGTCCAGACTGAAAAGTTGGAGCTTCCTCAGCCTCTTCTCATATATGCTCCAGTCCCTGAATCATCTTTGTGGCCCAGTGCTGGGCTTGCTCCAGTAAGTCCATACCTTTCATGTACTGGGGAGACTGGAGCTGGATACAGCACTCAAGATGTGGCCTCATCAGTGCTGAGTAGAGAGGAGGAATCACCCCCCTTGACCTGCTGGTAACATTCTTCTTAGTGCAGCACAGGATGCTGTTGGCCTCCTTTGATACAAGGGCACATTGGTGGCTCATGGTCAGCTTGCTGTCCAGCATGACTCCAAGATCCTTTTCTGCAGAGCTGCTTTCCAGCCACTCAGCTCCCAGTGTGTACTTGTGCCTGGGGTTATTCTTCCCTAGATGCAGGACTTCGTTTTTCCTCCTGTTGAACTACATGAGATTCCTTTCAGCCCAATTCACCAGCCTGTCCTGATCACTCTGAATGGCACCACAACAATCTGGTTTATCAGCTGCTCCCCCCAGTTTTGTATCATCTGTAAACTTGCTGAGGGTGCACACTTTCCCAACATCTAGGTCATCAATGAAGATCTTAGAGTGTTGGCTCCAGTATCAACCCCTGGGGTACACCACTAGTGACTTGTCTCCAACCAAACTTTGGCCAAGGCTGCTTGCAACTTCCACATKCACAACCAGTTCTTCCTTGTTTGTAAGTATTGGGTCAAGCAGAGCAACTTTCTTTCTTTGGCTTCTTGATCACCTTGGGAAGTTATCATCAAGGCAGTCTAGAATTCTAGATTGCTTGAGCCCTGCTGCATTGTCCTTCCAGCAGATATCACAGTGGTTAAAATTTCCACCATAAGGAGTAGGGCCTGTGAACATGAAGCTTCTTCCAGTTGTGTGAAGAAGGCATCATCTCCTACTTCTTCCTGATCAGGAAGTCTATAGCATATACTCACTACAGTGAGTATACCACCCATGTTGGTCTGCCTGCTAATCTCAACCCCTAAGTTCTTGACTGGCTCCTGACTCGTCCCAAGGCAAAGCTCCATGAATTCCAGCTGCTCTTTCACATACAGGRCAACTCCCCTCCTCACCTTCCCAGCCTGTCCTGCCTAAAAAGCCTTTATCCATCCACTGCAGCACTTCAGTCCTGTGCGCTATCCCACCATGTCTCTGTGATCCCAATGAGGTCACAGCCCAGAAATTGCACACAGACTTCTAACTCCTCCTGTTTGTTCCCCGTGTTGTGTGCATCAGTGTAGAGGCAGTTCAGGCAGGCACCCAAGCATGCTGATTCCCCAGTACAGGTTTGAGAGCTTTCTCCATGAGGCTGTTCTGCAGGCACTTCCTTCTTTACATGCCTACGCTTGGAGAGATTCCACTTCAGCTCTGTTCTGTCAATTGTTGTGTCCCTTCTGTTCCTACCRCCTGGGCCCTTGGCTTGCCTACTACATCCACAACTTCCTTGTTTGTTGAAGAATCTCTTTCTCCTCTGTTGTTGCTAGTTTAAAGCTCTGCTTACTAGGTTGGTCAGCCTGCAAGGATACTTTTGCCCTGCTTAGTCAGGTGGATATCAGTACAGCAGTAGCACAGGATAAGATAACCTAGAATAGCTGCTGAATCATTAGTTTCTCTAATGGATCTGTATGGATGGATGTCTTCTGTTCCTTATTTGCAGCCTGTTTTCTATGGAAATAAGAGATGCTTAATCCCACTTTGCTTTTTGAACCATTGGCTCCCAAATTCAATCAATTGTGATGGAGAGGTAGGAGTCCCAATGCTGCAGCCCTCGCAAGAATGCATGGGAGGTCAGGTGGCCAGGGAGAGGCGAGAACCTGTTAAGTAACGGCTGTGGCATAAGCTTGATCTTGTTATATCTTGAAGATTCACTCAGATGAGCAATATTATGGATGCCTGAGGTGTGGAGAAGGCTTCAGAAGAAATTTTTGCCATATTAGGCTTCAGTCAAGGTTCTGTCCTCTGTGGATTATCTGAGACATGAAAGTCAATGGAAATTTGTCCTTCAGTTGTGACATTCATAATAGCTCTCTTCTCTGAGTTCTCTGATGAATAATAAGATGACACCCTGCTTATGCTGAATCTTAATGTAAATTGTGTTAAAATGTCAACTAACTTTATACACATCTGTACACCAGGCTCCAGTAGTTCCAGTGCTCAGAGGCTTAAGTGTCTCTTCATTGCATACAAGATTCTGATTATGCTTTGTAGTCTTTTAAGAGGACTTTTAAGAGGCACCGTTCCTGTGCATTTGTTTACTGAGATTGTTACCATGTTCAGCAGGGCTTTGTCATCACGGGGGATTGTGGTGACCTGAGATGGCACAGTTTCAGAACCGGTCCATGGATTAGAAGGAGCAGTAATAAACACAGCAAAGTTTCTAGAGAGCTTCTTAACCTATTTTCTATTCTGACTTTTCCCAGAGGTAACAACTGTTAAGTCACAGATCAATTAATAATGTGTTAGACAGATGTGTTACCAGAGCTGAAATAAAGTATAACCGCTATAACTGGGAAAACGCACTGGGATATCATAGTAAAGCAKTATTAGCCAATGTGGTGGTGTATGATTTAAAGGATGTATAGGGTGCACAAATAGGGTAGTTCTGTTTGTTTTAAAATTTGTACACCCATTTTCTTGAACGGGCTATTAACTGAGTTGTAGGTTGGGTATGTAATAACAAGGCTAAATTGCTCTAAGTCACATGTTCATTAAGCTCATCTGGCAGCTAGTTGCATCATTTACTGCTGTGAGATCCAAAGTGTGGATGAGATGGTTAATAAGTTTTCTTAGATTACACGGTACCGCAGGAATTTGGTCACTGCTGAATTCTGTGTTGGAGGTAAAGTGAGAATCACTTCCAGACCCTAGATGTGTTAGAGGAGATGATGGGCTGAATTTGCCTGTTTAGACCATGAGCTGAGGCTCCTGCGTTCCTGTGCTCCCCCTGTAGCTATTATGCGGAAAGAGTCTGTGTGAAATGAGAGTCCTCAGGGTGATTCAGTCCATGTGGACTACACGTAGCCCTCTGGACAGGTGTGGACCTCTGCCGATTGCAGAGGGTGCCCATGGCTGTTAGCTCACATGCTCCTCAAATTAAAGGGAGGGAAAGAAAAGACCACAAAACTGAAAGCCACTTCCAAAAATTAAAACGGGAATGTTCCTCCCATGGCATTTGAAAAAAGTACAAAGCTGAGGTGAGAGAGAAAATTATCTGATTAAGACACAGGTGTTCGTGAAAGAAGATCTCAAAAAAAGAGAACTAGTTGCAGGACTATTAGTTATTAGTTGCAGAGTATTAGTTATTTCAGAAATTGTACTGACTGACAAAGAGGGAATAAGGGAAATTGAAAAATTAAAGAAAATGTTAGGATATTACAGGTAGCCTAGGATCTACCAGATAACACATCTGATATAGATGCTTCTTGTATGTTTTAAGGACAGAGTGCTTTGACAGTGAAACTCCAGTTTAGTGACCTTAAAGAATAGGTGAAATAACATTAGATTAGAAAGAGGAGGGTCTCTGGTTATTTCAGTCAAAATGCCTTTACATCCTGGAGATGCTCACTGAGGAAAGACATGTACAAATAGTCTGAATTTGCAACTGAAAGCTGAGAAGATGGCCATTGTATTTTTATTTATTTATTTATTTTTTAACACCATGTTAAGGTGATATTGACTAAGCTAGTTACTGGATTGTTGAAGTTATTGACCAAAGAAAGCTGCTGTCAAATGTGCCAGAGACAGGACTATGGTTTTGTAATGAGAAGAGAAAAAGTAAGAGCTGGTAATTAAGGGAAAGGCCCTAATGTATGGAATGCACCTCAAAATTGAAGGGGCATGACTGGTTTGCTGGTATTATAAATGGTCTTGCAGTAATTCTTTATTTAGGTTGTCTTCCCTCCCCCGTCCCCCCTCCTTTTTTTTCCCCTCCTTCTGTAATAGACCCCTGAAACCCCTGTTCCCTATGGCACTTCAGTGTTTGGACCTGTCCTTTAAAATATAACAGAGGCTGGTTATAGGAGTGTCCTTTATCCTGTTAAATTTCTTTGAGATACATCAGAATTGAAATGCTGTTTGAGTAGCGGGTCAAAATAATAAGTGCATGTGTGTGTACTTAAGGACTAAAGCCACACTATCACTGTAGAAGCTCACATGCTCAATGTACTGAGTATGTCGCTCTACAGCAGCATCCTGGCTGTAGCAGCAAGGCTGAAGGATGAATAGGCAGATCTGACTTCTCTGGTCTAGACGGGGCAAAACAAAAGGTAGGGCTTCCCTTAACTACAAAGGGATCAAGGTAATAAACTATTCCTATCCCAGATATTTTATAGGCATACTGAATAGTAATGTTCTGGTTTCTAGGTTGAGGCCCTTGTATTAAGTGAAAGACATTTGTCTTGCCATGAAATGATTCATAGTTTGGATCCCTTTGGTGGTGTGCTGTACAGCTTATTTAGGAATAGTAATTGCTTTTATCATTTTTCTCATTTTAAGAAGGTCTTAAGAAAAAAAACATGGAAAATTCCATGTAATACGACAATATTACACTGGATATATGTGGAGGTTGGGAGATGGCAGATTTCATATGAGCATATACAAGTTTAAGTCTTCCCTGTCATGTATAGAGATTATGATATAGTTTTTCATTATTATATTCATCTTTGGGGGTTGGTTTGTTTTAGCTGAACTAGTCTAATTCAGCACACAGATCAGCATATAGGAGGGGGTTATACTCTTGTGGAATATTTCAAGTCTGGTATCAACCGATAGTTCTGAATTTATTTATATTGTAAAGTCATAGGTTAGAAAGTTACATTGCAGTTTCTCATTGCAGTAGAGTAAATATGCTGTACTTAGGGAGGGTTGTTAGAATTAAGGTTGGCTAGCTCATTTGTGAGATTGTTTCTCACTTAGCGTATATTAGAAACATGGTACAATTTTTTTGAAATTTTTTTTACCTATATGTTAAGATACCTGCTTGCTCAGAGTAAAGTTTTATTTTGTTGGTCTGAAAAAAATTCATTTATCATTCTCCCTCAAGCAACACAATATCCAGTTGAATTATTTTGCTTAAATTTGCAGGATAGAGTAGAGAAGTAGAGGGGGGGATCCATCTTGGGAAAAGAAAGAAGAAACAGGAATGCAAAATAGAACAGTATGTTTCATGTGTGGAAATGAAAAACACTTATCAAATATCTGCCTGACAGAACTTAGAAGATGACTGTGAATTCAGGGATGAGTCAGCTACTGTGGGAATTATTGAGCAACACAGTTGTTGTGGTTTAACCCAGCAGGCAGCCAAACACCACACGGCCACTCGCTCACCACCACCCCCCCACCCCCCAGTGGGATGGGGGAGAGAATCAGGAAAAAAAAAGAAGTAAAATTCGTGGATTGAGATAAAGACAGTTTAATAGAACAGAAAAGGAAGGGAAAACAATAATAATAATCGTAGAATATACAAAATGTGTGATGTACAATGCAATTGCTCACCACCTGCCGACCGATGCCCAGCCTGTCCCCAAGCAGCAATCACTACTTCCTGGACCATGCCTCCTAGTTTATATACTGAGCATGACATCATATGGTATGGAATACCCCCTTGGCCAGTTGGGTTAGGTGTCCTGGCTATGCTCCCTCCTAGCTTCTTGTGCACCTGGCAGAGCATGGGAAGCTGAAAAGTCCTTGACTAGTGTAAACGCTACTTAGCAACAACTAAAACATCAGTGTGTTATCAACATTGTTCTCATACTAAATCCAAAACACAGCACTATACCAGCTCCTAGGAAGAAAATCAACTCCATCCCAGCCGAAACCAGGACAACARTATAGCCCATAACAGGCTTACAGGAGTTCAGATATTTCTTTCCTCAGTAGATGGAAGGAATGCATAGTCTTCCCTTTTTACTTTTATTTACATATAGCATGTTTTTATAGCAAGAAAAAGACTTCCTTCTTAGTTTCAAATTAAATTCATTAGTTTCTGGCTGTTTTGAAAAGATTAATGCAACAGGATAAGAATATCCAATTGAAAAAACAAAGCTGTAAAACCTTTTTTTGCCTCCTTAAATTGTGAACTTTTTTCATATTTATGCTCAATGACATGCCTATCCTGTTTTTACTGGATATCTAGACAATACAAATAAGTAAATCTGCAGTTTTTCCATCTTAGAGGCTGAAAGGGAAGACCCAGATTGTCCCACAAGAATCAGCAAGAAATGGAACAGAATGAAATAAAAAGTTCACCCCTTTTTGCTAACAATCTGTAAGTAGTAGGAACAATGCCTTATTTCCAAAGCAGCAGAACAATATTGTTGCTGTTCCTCTGTCTCTCATCCCAGATGGTGTTGGGTTTTTTTGCAGCTCCTTTAAGCTTTTTTTTACCCCACTGGTCTTTTCTGACTAAGAGTCTGGTAGGCAGTGATGCTCAGTCAAAATGCATTGTTGTTTTGAGGTGCCAGACTTAGGTTTTAGCTCACTTACCTTTAGTTACCTTTGTTGTTTTAAATAATTAGAATTTTTTTCACAGAATGTGATGCTTCCTTTGCAAGAATGGAAGTAATCTTCAGTTGTCTTGCTAGTGAAGAAGGATTACTGCACTGGGCCTTACAAATAAGGAATATAATATATATTACCATGTTTTATTCTATATTGGATAGATCTGTAACATGATCTCGACATTACAACACTGAAATACTTCAATATTTATCTTTCAGATTCTTTGCTACCTCATGGAACCTGCAGTCCTGAGCTACGTTTCCATTCTATAAAATTCAAACAGAGGCAGGGACCACAGAAAAGGATGCATGATAACCTGCCTACTGAGCTACTGAAATTAGGAAATAGGCAGTGTTGAGGTGAGAGGGACAAGGTTGAAACTACATGGGATGTAGGCACTCCATGTTCAACAGGTAGCTACCTCTCTGAGGTATCACAAAATATGCAAGGAGGTGATGTTTTTCCCATAATGGCATGGCGTGGAGAACACATATTATGTCTTTGCTTTTGACTGTGGATGTTGTCTCTTGGGATGAGACTCTGTATTCACTCCATACTTTGCCTTCAGCTGAGCTTCTTATCTTAGATATTATATATATTTTAATCAAATCAGAATCTAAAAAGTGACATTTTAAGTACTTGGGGAAAACATGTTCCTTGTGGAAATCATCTGCTGGGACCTCTGTCACTTCTGTGCATTTCAGTACGGTATTCTAGGTGTCTACCAATCCAAAATAAGTTGCTTTGATGTAGAGGGAACCTCTGGCTTAACTTTCTCACAAGTTATCTTTTAATGAAATGTGGTTTGCCCAATATTTGCCACTTCATTATTGCTTTAGTAATCTTGAGTTAATGCATTTCATTAACTTCCTGCACAGCCTTAGTTGTGGCTTCTCTTTGCATGTACTCCCTTTAAATTGTAAGTGAGGAGATAATGATATCATCAAAGACTCTGTGCAAGCATGACATTTTATTAGTTCTGCTGTACTGAGGGCAGTTGTATCTTGTGCATTCACTGATTCTTGATATGTTTCAGTGGCTGTGGACCAGTGGAAGTTAACTTGCCCTGTGTTGGGCAGGAAATGATCTTGACTCTGAGTGGAGATCACATCTAATAAATGGGAGTAGACTATTTCTAAATGTTCAAGAAATTTAATGGATTTGACTTCCTTATTTCTACACTTGAAACTTTAAGTGTGTCAGATAGCCCTTCCCCCTTTACTGTATGTGATTACTCATGATATTTTGTCAACAGCCACAGGTTAATTGAATTTGCAGTGCAATCTTCTGTAATAATTCTTGTCAGTTTGTTTTCCTGGGAAGATAATCTACACAGCAGTGTTTCTGTTTCTTTCCACGAACACTACAGGGAGCATCTGAGCATCTTTTCTGCTTCCCAGGTTAGCTAAAATGTTCTTCATCCTTCCCTTCCCCCCTTCACAATCTTTATACTGTATACAGACTGAGTCATTTTCCTCTTCAAATATTCAGGTTGTTTGCTAGATTTTTAAGTGGGCCATTGTGAGCTATTTGTGCCAATAATGCTCCTTTTTAGAATAGAAAATAACTGTGATAAGTAACTTATGACAAATATATAGCTATTTTTTATGAGAATTTTAAATTAGTCTGAAAAGATAAGARGTTTGGGGGATATTGTTTCCCCTACTCCCCTACTACCATATGCATCTTGTGAATCCCACCAGGTTAACCCAGTTTGCGGCTTAGTTTTTACCACAAAACTCTTCATGTTAGAAATGACCAGCTTTACCAATTGGAATTGTATGTTTACAGCTAACTTAACCAAATACACTTTAAAAAAAAAGCTTTTATTATCTTATATTAAAGTGTTTTGCAAATACTCCATTCCTCAAGACTAGATACCTGTGGTTACAATTCACAATATTGTGGCAAGACAATACTGGGAGAAGACAGCTGGGCTGTTCTTTAAGCTTTTGGGGGAACTCCCTTGCTATACTCTCCTTCAAGTAGCTGTGGATATGGGGGCTTTTCCCTTCATGCTTGCCTCTCTGGTTGCTTATGGGGTGGTGTTTAGAAAGATTAGGGAAAATTAAAATGACGGGATTCTTGTCAGGATTTCACCACTCTTTGTCAGTCACTGAACCAACTAATACAGTTTAATTTTGCTTTATGAAATTTCAGTAGCAGAGGTGTAACAACTGTACATTGTGTCAGGAAGGACAGCACTGCGGGTTCATGTCCAGAAGGTTATCCCTCATTCAAGACTCCAGATTTCCCTACTTATCTTGCCAAACTGCAAGTCTGCAAGGATTTTCAAGCCTTGGCTCTTACAACAAACATTTAAAAGTGATCTAATGCTAAGTATTTCTTTAAAAAACAAACACACACATTTTCCCAGTAGCTGAGCATTGTAAGGCACAAATTTTTCAGTAGCTATTTTATCAAACTTGTCTTCCAGAATACAGACAGCACTCAAGTTTGCTTGTATGTTGAACCAGTCAAACAAGAAAACTTCTCTCATTAATCACTTTGCTTAACTGTTATTCTTGGTATACCTGAAAATGCCCCATATTAGCCAAACAGCGGGATACACAGTAATCAAGCAATTATAAATTAGCAAATTGTCAGCCTTGACTATTTATTCTTTTGAATGTATGGTTTGGTGCAGGGAAGGGGATTTAGCAGAAATCTGTTGGTGTGCAACAAGAAATATTATATATATTATTATATTATATAAATATATATTATATAATATATATTATGTTATATAGATATTATATAATATATAATATTTAGAAGCTAAACACAGGCTGGGGGATGAAGGGATTGAGAGCAGCCCTGCCGAGAAGGACTTGGGGGTACTGGTGGATGAAAAGCTGGACATGAACCAGCAATGTGCGCTCGCAGCCCAGAAGGCCAACTGTATCCTGGGCTGCATCAAAAGAAGCGTGGCCAGCAGGTCAAGGGAGGTGATTCTGCCTCTCTACTCTGCTCTGGTGAGACCCCACCTGGAGTACTGCATCCAGCTCTGGAACCCACAGCATAAGAAAGACATGGACCTGTTGGAGCAGGTCCAGAGGAGRCCCACAAAAATGATCAGGGGGATGGAACACCTCTCCTATGAAGAAAGGCTGAGAGAGTTGGGGTTGTTCAGCCCAGAGAAGAGAAGGCTTCAGGGAGACCTTATTGCAGCCTTTCAGTACTTAAAGGGGGCTTATGAGAAAGATGGGGACAAACTTTTTAGGAGGGCCTGTTGCAACAGGACATGGGCGAATGGCTTTAAACTCAAAGAGGGTAGATTTAGACTAGAAATAAGGAAGAAATTTTTCACGCTGAAGGTGGTGAAACATTGGAACATGTTGCCAGAGAGGTGGTAGATGCCCCGCCCCTGGAAACATTCAAGGTCAKGTTGGATGGGGCTCTGAGCAACCTGATCTAGTTGAAGATGTCCCTGCCCACAGCAGGGAGGTTGGACTAGATGACCTTGAAAGGTCCCTTCCAACCCAAACTATTCTATGATTCTGTGAAATAAGTGAAAGCTCTTGGCTATGAACTTAAACCAACATGACATGGTCAATTGGTCTTGTTGAAGTTGTTCTTAATATTGTCCTTTTTCTTTATTTTGTATTATAGTAGCATCTAGAAAGCCTAATAAAAAATCAGGATCCTCATGTTGTGAGCACCATAGAGCAGATTTATGAGTCGCTGACTCRGAGCTCTGGGCAGAGCCCCACTTTCCTCTCCCTGGGGGAGCTGAAGCATGAGAACAGAGGGGAAAAAGGAGGCATTTAAGGCAGCATGGGGAGAAGAAGAGGTAGCTCTCGTTATAACCTCTGGGCATATAGAAACTGCAGAAGGCTGCTGTGACTTCTGGAATGCAAAAAGTTGAGAGGGAAAAGTTGTGTTGGAAAGCACCGCCTGGGTTGTTGGATTGGAAGGGATTGCACTGGCTAGAAGCTAAACACAGGTTTGTGTAAGTTGGAGGTACAAGGAATTTGGGGAGAGAGGACAGTGGTAGGGGCTCTTATGCTTGGGTGCTGGGTTGCTTGGAGATCAGCAGTTTGTGTCTGGTGGGAACAGTGGGAGGTGGTGGGAGGACATATATGGGAAGAGGAGCTAGTGTAAAATATTTGAGAACCACTGGCTTGGAAAGCTGCAATAAAAATTGAGCAAAAACTGAAGTTCACAGCTTGCTGGTTGCTTAGTCATTGTCAGCTGGAACTGCTTTGTACTAGACTGGTGGAGACAGGTTGCAAGAAGGAATTTAAGAGCAGGGTTATCAGCCATAAGAATTTTTATTTTGTTCCTTTGTTTAGAAGGTTGTTCTTTTTTCCCCACGCTGAAGAAAGCATGTGTGTGGCTTCAGGGCAGGTGGAAAAACAAAGGTGGTGTTTGTCCACTTCCTGTTGAAAATAGGATTATCTGGCCTTTTGTATTTTAGCTTAGTCTTGCAATTTATAAGGTGCTCTCTCTCTTAAAAAAAAAAAAAAAAAAAAAAAAAAGGCGCAATGAACAGTGCTATATACAGTAACATCAAAGGGATGAGTCAGTGTGTGCTGCGTAGCCTGAAAAAGTGGATCAAAACCTTTGTAATGAAAATGAACAAGAGAAAAAGTATAATGAGGAGTCAGTAGACATCAGCTAGAAAGTGGAATGTGGTGGGAGGGAGAGTACTCTTCTTTTTTGGAAAGACTTTTCTGTAATTGAAGTACCTTTAAAAAAAAAAAAAAAAACAAACCTTTCAAAAATCAATATTGAAACAAGGCCATTATATCCTAGTTCCCTAACAAATAGGAAGAAAAAAATCAGTTGAGTCTTGGAAAATATGTGGAAGCCTTGACAATAGTGTTTACTTTAAGAAAACAGTTTCATATCCCTTAAATGGCAATTCCAAAGAGTTTTGCTTTCAGTCTCTTTTTTTTTTTTTAATTGGAGGCAAATCATTAGCAATAAAATCAAATAGCTTGCTATTAATTTGAGCAAGGAGATCTTCATGCTGCTACTGTCTGACTGGACATTATAAGTAGTATTCACAATGAAGTTATTTTTAGATTATGTATTTGTGCTTTTCTTTGTGTATATTAGAGAAAGTGTGGTGTGAGAGAGGGAAAGAGAGATCACCTTTGGTTCCTCTTTTTCTGTTGCTGTGTTCTGCTGCATGAGGGCATAAGCTATAACTCTCAAAACAAAGCATATATATTCCCTTCTCCTGTCTTTTGAGTGATCATCCAAATGGAAGTAAAATAGAAGCCTTGAAACTGATGGAGAAATCTCTGCTCATAAAAGTGCTTGATTTCTTTCTTCTGGGCTAATCTTTGATATATCTTGACATGTCTGAACTTTTTAACTCAAAAGAATAAATATTGCCTCCTTCCATTTATTTATTTTTTAAATTGCAAATGCATTAACATTCCATGATCATTGAGTAGCCATCATCCATCATCTGCAGAATGAGTGGTATTGAGAGCCCTCTCAGTACAAACACAACAAAGTTGCATTTCTTTCAGGTACATCTTAATATCTCTTCTCCAGTATTCCCTCCCTCAGACGTTCATAAGTGAAGTCAGGTCCCAAGAGATTAAGAGATCTTACTTTCAAAGAGAGTCCAAATTGTTTGAAAAATCTCTCTTGCCTTTGGAGACCAGAGTGAGACACTTAATTAAATATTTGTGGCTGTGAAGGAGAAAGAGGCAAAAAACCCCTGAGTTCTTTTGCATAGCTGCCTGGCTCAGAGCGAGAGCTTGAAAGCAAGCTGAGTATTGCATGATTCAAAAGGAAATTAGATTCTGATGTGGAAGTAGATGTCTGAGTGAAGGGCTGTGCTCTGCCATTCATTTCCCAGGACACATTATGAACATATCACTGGGGCCCTGAAACAGTCTCTTCCAATTTGAAGCACACTGTGTACCATGAGATCATCTGTCTTCTATTGAATGTAAAAACTATTGTGGATTAGTACTGTGGCAAACTCTGGAGTAAATGCTCAGTTTTCAAAATCTCATCTCATAGAGGATACTTGAAATTTGGAAGCCTTTGAGTGTATGGATTTTCAGGGTATGAGGATTTCTTAAATAAAAATCTGATGGATCTGACTTGCTTTAGTGAGCCAGTATTCAGCAATGAAAATGCGCTTCTGCGTGAAAACTCAGATACTTTTTATATGGTGACTGCACCCTCAACCATGCAACCTTGTGCAATTAAACTGATGACTGGTACAAGTAGCAGTGGTGAAAATTAAAAGATTAACCTTCATCTGCCTGTCAACATAATTGTTACTTTTGCAGGTTATAAACTTCTGTCAGTCAGCATATTCACCACTACCACCTTGTTTGCTTGTTTTTGTTAGTATTCTGGGACACCAGAAAAGGATGATGACTATATAAACTATTGTCATCCTCAGTATCTTGTGGTTCCTGTCCTCATAGGTCTCTTCTCTGGTGACAGATGATGTGAAATTTTATAGTAGGGATAAAACTTTTCATATTATTTTAAAAAAGGAATTGAACTTTCTTTGGTATCCACAGTAACAAGTGCAGAAATTCTGAGGTGAAAAAAAAAAGCTTTTGACATTGGAAACATCAGAAACAGCACTGTGTTTTTCCTTAAAAATACTTTTTTTGTGTGTCCAACTGTGTGGTATGTTACTGAATTAGTTAATTGTTAGACTAACTAATTCTTCACTAGTTACCAAATACAGAGAATAAAACGTAGGGAGAAATAGCTAGCTATTTACACACAAGCATGATCTGTCAGCCTCTTACGTTTTGCAGTTGGGTTGGCTGTGGGTTTTTTTTTTTATTTGTTTTGTTCGTGTTGTGGTTTAACCCGGCAGGCAGTCAAACACCACACAGCCGCTCACTCACTCCCCCCTCCCCTCAGTGGGATGGGGGAGAGAATCGGAAAAAAAAAAGTAAAATTCGTGGATTGAGATAAAGACAGTTTGATAAAACAGAAAAGGGAGGGAAAACAATAATAATAATAATAATGATAGAATATACAAAATGAGTGATGCACAATGCAATTGCTCA
>JAYKAV010003355.1:0-46758 GCA_035582835.1 Phoebastria nigripes
GCCCGGAACACTATCCTGGGCCTTGAAAAGCAAGTGCTATGGCGACATGGCACCCCAGAAAGGATTGAGTCAGACAACGGGACCCATTTCCACAACACCCTCATAGACACCTGGGCCAAAGAGGATGGCATTGAGTGGGTATATCACATCCCCTATCACGCACCAGCCTCCGGGAAAATCGAACGATACAATGGACTGCTGAAAACTACGCTGAAAGCAATGGGTGGTGGGACATTCAAGCATTGGGATACGCATTTAGCAAAAGCCCTGGTTAGTCAACACCAGGGGATCGATCTGTCACCCGAGCTGGCCCTGCCMAGTCAAAACCCTTACGTACTGTAGAGGGGGATAGAGTTCCTGTAGTGCACATTAAAAATATGCTGGGGAAGACAGTCTGGGTTAGTCCTGCCTCAGGCAAGGGAAAACCCATTCGTGGGATTGCTTTTGCTCAAGGACCTGGGTGCACTTGGTGGGTAATGCGAAAGGATGGGGAAGTCCGATGTGTACCTCAAGGGGATTTAATTTTGGGTGAAAATAGCCAGTGAACTGAATTGTATGATGTTAATTGCTATAGAATGCTGTACATCATATCAAAGGTGTTGCAGTAAGAATCACCCAGATTAATGAAGAAGGAACTCTGATGAAACCRAGCAAAGTGCAACGATGAGAAAACCAGACGAGCGCAGCGATAATGGAACCAGAACTGGCTTCAGCATGCAACAATCCAACACCACACACCATCTCTCCTGCCCTGAAAGACTGCTATGACAGATGGAGCCCAAAAGTCATGGACTAAATGAACTCAATGGACATTTTAGAGGGATGGCCCATAGACTAAGGGAATGACATCTGTGTATATATCGAAGGGCAGGAAAAAATGGTGATGATTCATTGGAATGTATTGGAAAATGTGAGACCTGGGCATGATGTAGATGGTATAGAATAAGGGGTGGATATTGTCCGGGTTCCGGCTGGGACAGAGTTAACTTTCTTCCCAGTAGCTGGGGGGGGTGTGCTGTGTTTTGGGTTTGGTATAATAGGAGCGTTGATGGCCCATTGATGTTTTGTGTGCTGCTGGGTGGTGCTTGCACCGGGCACTTTTCGGCCTCCTCGTGCCCTGCYAGGTGCATGGGAAGCTGGCAGGGGGGAGCATAGCCGGGGTGGTTGACCCAGCTGGCCAATGGGGTATTCCATACCATGTGACATCATGCTCAGTATAAAAACTAAGGGTGTGGGGGGGTGTCTTCGGGTCCCGGGGGACGGGCTCTCGTTCGGTTCGGCGGGTGGTGAGCAATTGCATTGTGCATTGCCTGCTTTGTATGTTGTTGTTATCACTGTTACTATTACTGTTCTACTGTGTTTTATTTCAATTATTAAACTGTTTTTATCTCAACCCGCGAGTTTTCCTACTCGTGGCCTCCCGATTCTCTCCCCCATCCCACCGGAGTGGGGGGCCTGAGCGAGCAGCTGCGTGGTGTTTAGGTGCTGCCAGGGTTAAACCATGACAACTCCTTAGACAAACTGTAGGAGTTTGCTTCAGTCCTGACCTCAAGCAACATGACTGCTGCCATGTCCAGCTTTGCTAGTGTGCTTCAAGCTGAGTCTGTGGCCCCCCCTGCAGAGGTCCATGGTGCTCCCTTCTCATAACTGCTGCTGCTTGCATCTTGCTGAAAATGAAATGCACTAATGAAAAGCAGTGCATTGCTGTCCTCTGAGAGCTTTCCCAGTTATACTAAACTGCATCCTAGTTCTGTGGCATAGACTAATGTGTTCTTGGACTCCTTTGAATTTGTATGTTTGCTGTTTCATTTTAGTCTATGAACCAAAGTTAAACACAGGAGTTCAAAGGCAGAGGTCTCTTCAGTGTTGCTCCTCCCTATTTTTTTAACAAGTTGGAGACCTCACACAATGTTGCAAAACAAATTGCTGTCAAAGGTTTTATTTTATTTAAGAGCATCTGTTTTCCTGCTTAAATTTCATGATTGCACAATTCTCACTGCTGTGCCTATGTAAGGGTTATAGACATTGCCAAAGATGTATTGGCTTAATTAGGGCTTTGAAGCTCATTTCCAAAAGTACCAGTGTGAGGCTGTTGCTTAATATTGAATGCTATTCTGGCATCTGTGTGATGCTGAAAGTGAAGAAAGAAAAAATGTGCAAGCCTTTTTTTTAAAAAAAAAAAGGGGGGGGGGGAGGCAGGGGGCAAGGCAGAACAAATTTAGAGTGGCCAGTTCAGCACTGCTCCTTTCCAGTGTATTTCCAGCATGTCATCTTGAATGTCTTCCATCACATATTACTAACAAAAAGATCCCTCAAAAGAAATAATCTTTGGCATTCAAACTACAATTTCCTATGCTTAATTTCATCCTTTTCTTCTACTTGAGAGTTATTTAAGATATTCTTTGACTTTGTTTTTGCACACTTCAAATCTTTGCAAGCAGTTACATCCACAGTGTGTTAAGCCAATCTTTCTCCTTTCCTGAGGTCTGTTGCTGCCGTTTTCTTTGTCCCATGCCACGATCTTGTGCAAGCTACCTCTTTTTTCTTCCCTGCCTATGTGTTCCTCTGAATAATATAAGTGTGGTGATACTTGTCCTCTCTTTGTGTAGTGCTTTTCTATTTACAGACAAAAACCAGTGTAAGAACCAAATGTTTCTGTGGCTGAGAGAGGAATGTTTTCTTATGCTAAGTAGCAGGTACAAACCTGTGTTCCACTGTCTGGAAATGCCACCATGCTCATTGCCAGGGTGATCTGGACAGCTTACACAAGGATGGTCTGTGCTCTAACTTCGTGTTGAAAAATAGTCTGTCCTATTTGCTTCTGAAGAAACCCTACGATTTATCCGCTGCTCAGGAAAGTTCTTCAAAAACATACCCAGCTTATCATTCAGTGTAGCCCTGTCTGGATGTGTTGCAATGAGCTTATGCCAGTGTTGGAGATGAAGCAGAGAAGCAAAAGTGTTCTGCTGCAGCCACCACGATCCAGCATGACCAAGCCAAGCATCATGGAGCACTGGGCCAGACCTGGTGCTGTGCCTGACCTATGCTCCCTGGTCTAGAAAAAATAATGCAGAATGCGAGAGGTGTTCTCACCTCCAGGATAATAAGGATTTCTTTAGTTGATAGTGGTTCCTTGCACAAATGAGTTCCTGAGTCAGCAGCTTCCACTTAACTTGTGGAACTACCTTATGCTAGCTCTTTACATCTGTGTATGTAGGGTGGGGAGGGGAACCATTAATCCTCTGCCTTGGCATGTCATGTCACACAGCTTGGTGCAAGATCATCACAGATTGTGCATCTGAAGTATTCCCCTGGTGCAAAGCACTGACACAAATAAGTCAATCACTGGCAGCACAGTGTCCATCTAAGTTTCAGTGCATCCTTGGCTCTGAAAGCCTGCAAGCTCAGCAGGGAGCTTAAATGGAGATTTCAAATGGCTGGAGTCTGTCCTTTGTGGATACTGAGCCACTAAACGTAACCACACCTAATTTGATGCAATTAGTGCTCTCAAGCTCAAGAGGGGTAAAGGGTGGAAGTGGAGTGTGCAGGCAGAAGTATGGATGGCTAATGCTGATGGATGGAATAAGGAAGAAAAGAGGTTTTAAAAAAATATTTTAAAATATGTAGGGGTAGCTGGGTAGTGAGGTACCCCAAGAATGTGTGCTGGACTGGGCACAAGATGCCAAGGAAAATGAGCCGTGTGAATCTTGGGATTAGAATGACATCTGAGGAAAGGGAGGGTTAAATAAACATAGAAGGAGATGGTTGATAATGTTGCAAAAAGAGTAAGATCTGAGGTTTTGCTTTGGGGGGGGGAGGGTTTTTTTCTTTTATATTATTCCCTGAGAGAGATAGAAGGGATTGTTTCTGACTAGAAGGGAGGTGCTGCCAGGTGTGGGTGGGTGTGGAACGCATCAAGAAGAGCTCTTTCTGCCTTCTGAGACTGAGGCACTTAAGGCGTTTTAGGGTGAAAACTGGACTGGAACAGAAAAGGCATGTTAGCAATAAGTACGTAGCCCACAGGAGAAAAGGCTGGCTTGCCTTAGCTCTGCTCTGGTAGCTCCCACTTCTTAATTCTTAATTAATTAATGTTTGTAAATGTGAAGTGTCCTATAAGTGCTAAGTATTATTATGAATACTAAAATTGACCATAAAACCTAACATAGAGAAAAGTAAAGCATGCACATTTAGCTACATAAGCAAAGCAATTCCTGACACCCATTGACTTAACTTATGTCACTGAACAGAAACTGCAGTAGTTATGCTGAAGTAGATGTGATATAATGGAGTTTTAAAATTGGGTGGTATTTATCTTGGAGACAGCTGTAGCTCATCAGGGGAGAAATGGTTTATTGAGTCAGTACGTGCGTGGGGACATTGAAATCAATTGTTATTTACCTGGTAATGAATAACTGTGATGAACCAGTCAAATCCATTATGGAAAGTTTTATCACGGGCTTTAAAAAGAAAAAAAAAAAAATCTTGGTCTGTCAGACTTTAACGTTTTGTTTTGCAGTGCTATGATTCTGACCTCAGGTGCCTGGCATGTCTCTGCTCTGAAGAGTCTATTTTGAACTTCAACATATGGTCCCAGCAGCATATCCCCGTCATGTGGCCCACTAGCACCAAGTGCAGTTACGTATGGAGAAACTGCCTCTGCCCACACTTGCGTGTGCCAGGAGACCAAGATCCTTTCGTGGAAGTGCAGCAGAACAGAGCTTGCAAGCTCATTACCCGATTTTTATACAGTCTGGAGAGCATAAGCTTTGTTATCAACCAAAATAGACTTTCAGCTAACTGGTATCTTACCTGTATCCCTGGATAATGCTATATACAGCATGCGAGAAATACAATGTCAGGAGGAAATATTTTTTCTAAAACCCAGAGTGGGTAATGCTGTGGTAGGAAAACTGATCCTTACTTTAATTTTCTTCCAGCCAGTATCATCATTGAGTTGCTTCTTCTATTAGAAGTGTATGCTTTCTCAGGGGTATTACTCAACTCTTGGAACAAGTTTATACTGAAGCAGTTTCCCAGGTTAATGACATAGTTGAGATAAGTGCAATATTTCCTTCTGTTTTTTTTTTCTTGAATTTCCTGCCTTTTTGTGTTGTTTAATCTTGTTTCCAAAACACACAGTATTTCAGTATCTGATACATTTTTGTGTAGAAAAACAAACTGTCATCAGAAATAGCTAACTTCAGTTTTATTTTTTGCTCCCAGTTTAAAAACTGATTGATTCAAATTGTTGTTAACAGGTATTGAACAAACCGAAAAGGAGACAGGAACCTGTTGTTTATCCCTACCATACAGGTAATTCTTGCTCAGGAGGCCACCAACTCCCATTGTTCTTATTCCACACATGCACGGCTGCCTTCAAATGTGCATGGAGAGATGTCCTATCTCTGGGCATTGTCTGGCCTCTTACTGAAAGGTTCAGCAAAAGTGCAAAGTGCAGGGAAGGTTTCTGTGCAGTGAAACTTTTTTTTCTCTGAAGATCTGGACTGAAATTTGCATGGTTGAGTCTGCAAGGATAGTTTTACAGGTTCCTTATTTGCCTTCCAATTTTTAAAAAGTGTAATGTTTCACAATACAACTCATGATTTTTTTTTTTAATTTTCATTTTATTTTAGTTTTTTTGCAAGCCTGCATAGAATAACTTTGAAAATGTAAACTGGACCTCAGATAATCATCAGCATGTCATCTTTTTGAAGTGCGGGCTTGGACTGGGAACTATTTCTGAGATAAGAAGTAGATGTAAATCCCTCGCAACAACTGTTCACTGCTCAGGGAGACTTCTCAGCTTGACTGTTGTCAGAGGAGCATTAGAGCAATTTTCACATAATCTTACCCTTGAGTGTCTATGCTTTGTATGTGTTAGGGAGCTGGAAATGTGTAGTACTGTTGGAATGGAGTCAGTTTACCATCAATAGACTGTCCTGAGCAAAGTCATGGGCATGGTATGAGTGTCAGGGATTTGAAACCTATGAAAGGCTTCTGAGCAAGTATGTGCGTGATTTTTGGTTGTGTGTTTGATTTTGGTGTGGGTTTTGTTTTTTTGGTCTTGAACAACAGGAGTAATGCCTGTCTATGGTGCACTGTAACTTTATTCCCAATATACTTGGAAGTTCTGAAATTGCTTTACAATCTGTACTACGTAATGAGAGGGAGTTTTTCTTAACCAATCACTGAGGTACAGCTACATCTAGGGAAGCAGGTTTTTTTTATGAGGTGTACATTAACAATTTATTCAACTGAGATGTTTTAAAAAGAAAATGACATTATTGTGTCCTCTTTGAGTTCAAAATGAGCCAAACTCTGTTCTTGTGCTGATGAAGGCATCAGGATGTTGTTCTGTGACAACATAAGCCAGCCTTAAGTGAAGGCTGCTGCTACAAGCTTCTGGCCTTAYACTGGTGCTGCCATTGGAATTCAGGTGAAAAGGTGAAGTGTTATCTGTGTGACCTTAAACAGCCAAAAGTGAACAGAGACCCCAAAAAAGCAACTTTTCTGTTTTTAGATGGATCAGCACTCTGAACTGGTCCATCTGCCTTGTGATGAAACAACAGCGTGGGGTCTGGAGAGGTGAAGATTGCGTAGTGGGAGGAATAGTGAGACCACAACAGCCGAAATTTAAGTTATCTCATGCTTTTGGAGAATATCAACCTCATGTTTCATTACTGGGGCTTGGCTTTACAAAAGGAGACAATTGGTGGCAACGAAGAGCAGCTTATTTTTTTAAAGGCAAAGGCCCTGAGGTAATCTACTGTGAGCCATAAAGAACACGTTATTTCTGTGAACACTGTTTCCAGCTTCTCAGCTGATTGTCTTGACTGGCCTGACTGTCTTGAGCTCATTAAGGTTGGGGGCTGATGTATGACTTAGTCATTCATCCTCATGGACAAAGCCATTGTCAATGCAGTGTGATGTCACTATGAGAACATATGTCACTGATTCATGAGGTGTTTGGGGATATCTTTAGGGGCATTGATTTCAAGTTCTATTTCAAAGTAAGGTTTGGAAAATGTATATGTGTATGGCAAAAACACTTCTGTGTGTGCGGGAATACGTGAACCTTTTGAGGGAAATGAATTAAAAACTTAGCTTTCATGATTCTCATGAGCTTTGCTCTCTGGAATTTCTCTAGTCCTGCTAAAAGCAGGACAGTCCTTCCATCATGTGGGTGGAAAGCCCTTATCAGAACAGCTGAGATGTCAGCTAGCTCCCTGAAAACATAGCTGTAGATGTGCACTCAGTGTATTCATGAACATAGTCTGGAGAAATTATTAAATGTTTAATGCTCAAGTGAGTCAGTGGCTTGAGGTATGGAATCTGAGACACATCTGAACAGTTTCTGTTCACTTTAATAAGACGAAGGGCATTTTAAATTGAACTCTAGCTCACAGGAGGAATGAGGCTATTAGTAGGAGTTAACCAGTGGGTTAAGGCAGATACTGTGAAGTATCTGATACTGACAACCATCAAAGGTGGAACATCAGAGTAGATGGAGTGTAGATCTGGCATGGAATGCCTCTTCTTCATATGTGCCAATTAAAAACTATCATTAATAATTACTTTGGTATTACAGCAGTGGCAGTTCAAATAACACCTAGCAACTGCTTGATCTGTTCTACGAATTAGAACAAAGATGGTCCTTGTGCCAGAAAGTCCAAAGTCCAGTTCTAAAACAAGAAACAGATCGGGGAGTAAAAAGGGGAAGAAAAGATCAAGTTAAACCAGGCTTCAGTTCAGAGAAAGCTTGGCTTGTTCTTTATTTTCATGAAGGTGCTGAAATTCCTGCATGATTGTCACAAATATGTTACGCTTACCAGTCTGTATAAAGTGTATGATGTAAGGCACTTAATATGATTGAATTCCTGGAAGGAAATATGGAATATGTGAAGACTAAAGAGTATGGCAAATATTGCATCATTCAGCTGCTGAAGTTCTCCTGTACAAGGAGAGAGATCCTGACTCACGTGAGCAAGAAATTGTTCTTAATGTGAGCAAAAAAATTCCATAAATCTATTTCAAGATTGTAGCGACTGTAGTTCTGAAAAATACCATTACTTCTGGGTAAGTTTTCTTAATGGAAATCAATTCTGGATTTTCTACTATTTGGTCACCTCTTTCTGAAGTATATAATCCTTTATTAGCCTTAAAATCAGTCTTCTCAGTGTGTACAAAAAACAAATTTCAAAAGGTAAAGTTACAAGCCATATTACTCTAGGGATTCAGGTGAATAAAAATACTGCTTATTAAATTAAAGAGATCTGGGAGGTCTTGTTTACCTTAATAATGAGGTCTGTTAAACAAAAACCATCAACAGCATGAAGATTTAGTGAAGAAGAAAAAAAAAAAAAAAAATCTCCCAAGTGAGGCTTCCCTAGGGAAAGTTTGTTTCTTGTTGATCCAAATTCTTTTGCTGCACTTTCTGCTTCTCTGTGAAGGTTTCTGTTAAGAGAGCTAGCTCTGGAACTGGAAGGGCAGCAGGTATTTCAAGGCCTAGATTGCCACTTGAAAATTTTGGAAATTTAAACTACAGTTGAAATGTAAACGTTGTAGAGATGCTACTGAATAATGAAGGATTTCCAGCTTTTTCTGTAGCTGACAATCCTCTGTCTATAGCAAAGTCATGAGATATTTCATTAGCTGCATCAGCAATCTGATACTGTATTACCATAATATGTTTGCTCTCAAATTAGAAGTATTGCTATCTGTGGGCTCCATTTGTTGGCTGCTAGAGCTTCCTCCTTCCTTATTCTGACGAGTAAAGGATGGGAATGTTCCCATCTTTCCATGTAGAAGTCATTTTACTTTTTAACCGTGCCATATGTATGATCAAGTACTGTGGTGCCTGGGTGTGTCATACCCCACTGAAGTCAGCTGGAAACTTGCCATGTTGCAGATGTCTCTTAGGTCCGTGGAAATAATAAGCTTATGGCAGAATCTTCTGTAAGGAGGTTCCTTCTTCAGCCAGCCTAACTGAAGGACCTAACTTAGGCATTCAGCTAGGTGGCTAGGCCAAAGGCTAGAGTAATTTGGRTCCTGTCTGTTCGTAAGCTGTAACCTAGGAGCTTTTCCTTATGTTAAGTGCTTAACATTAGGTGGTCATATATCCCCATAGCATCTCTTATTGTGAGCAGTTACGTACCCTTTGTTTGTAGGGAATTGCATCCATAAAAACAGCAGTGGGGTTGGAGAATCAACAGCTCATGCAGAAGGAAATCTGAGAAATGCTGTTTCCCCGCTGCGTGCAAATGTTTGGAGGCTCCCAATTGTTGTTATCACACAACGACATCGGAGAAGTTGCTATTTCATGTGCAGCCCTTCTGCCTACCATCCCTTAGCTCAAGAGAACAATCAACCCTATTTTTGTTTGCTTCCTTGAAATAGCATGGACAGATTGATACTTGTTCCTAAGTTATAAATGTTTAACAACTCAAAATGAGACTGAAGAAAAAGTAAACAAGGAGACCCACAGGAAAAAAAAAAAAAAACAACCAAACAAAACCCTGTTTGTCTTTTCAATGACTGAAATTTAATTAAGTATTGGTACGATGTGGCGTGTGACCTGGGGGAGCAGGAGCAGTTGAAGGATGACCTTGTAATGGTTTCTGGATCCTCACAGCTGTATTTAGAAAGCACTGTAGAATATGAGTAAAAGGAAGAAAAAGGAGTATATAAAAGAGCAGGAGAGAGGAAAAAGGGAACAGGAAGCAAGATAAAATAGGGGAAAAGAAAAAGATGAGGAGAAAGGCAACAGGACAAAGGCTGGGAATTAAGAACAACTAAGGTTATGTGCTGGTAGGCTGTGAAATGTGTGTGTGGAGGCTGAACATGGGAGCAGAGGAGACAGAACAAGGAAAGAAAATGGAAACAAAATCTCTGGTGTGGGAGGAGAGGTTATTTCATTTGTTTCTGACTTGTTTAGGCATTAAACCAGCCAAGCTTGTATTTTTCTAGGCATCCCCATTCAAGAGGGGTGAAGAGAGGACTGGTTGCCCACTTCCTGGGTGCAGCCCTGGGCACAGGCAGTGTGGTAAGGCTGGGCAAATCAAGCCCGTCAAAGGTGGAGAGGTGACTGAATGGAGCTCCAGCTTTGGGAGCCCACGAGCATCACAGCTGTCTCCCTGGGGGGCCGTAGGATAATCCTGCAAAGGGGAGGATGGTGGGAAGTTGTCATGGAAACGGAGGGCCTGAAAGATTGACTCTGAGCAGCAACAGGCCAGCTAGGCAGCCTAAGTAGGATTTATAGCACATTATAGTGTGAAAAACAGGAGAAAATTACTGTAAAGGCAGGAATTATAGCACAACAGAACATATCATCTCTGAGATCCATCTTGCTAATTAAAACAGCATACTCTGTGGTGGAGCATGCGATAAGCCTGTTAGCCTAAATGGGAAGATGTTATCAATACTTCGTTATAAAGTTTATTGTCTTTAAAGTAACGATGGAGGAGGGGCAGGGAAGTGTGGAACCTGACTAACCAATGCCACACTCTGTCCGCTCCCTCTACTTAATAAATATCCATTCACTGTCAAGTCTTAAATCTCTGGAATGTTTTTTGCTTCTTGAAATTTTCCAGCTGCAAGTCACTTTGCATGTGTTTGTGGGGTAAATAAGGAGCCTAAGGGGGAAAAATTGTGACTGTGTATGGAGGGGCTGGCTAAGCAAGTTTTAGTATCTCTCTCTTACTGAAGTCACTGAGTGTGTCCCCTGAGTTGAAAAAGAAAAGGGGGTGGCGGGGGGGGCAGATGTTCCCGAAATAGGCCTTAATTTTGCACGGTTCTAGTACCTCTTAACTGAGGATTTCAAATCTCATAATATGCCTGGTGAGACTTGTAAGGACTGACTTAAGGTCATGAAGTAAATCAATACCGGGGCTGCAAGCTAGCCACAACTTTTTTCTGACCATGAAGTAATGTCTCTCTAGTCATTAGAAGAATTTTCCTTATTTCTTAACATTATTGCGTCCTTTCTTCAGCCTTATCCCTACAGTAATCAAACAACCACTACTTGAGCTTTTTTAGGCAGCGTTAGTCCTAATTGGCCTGACAATTCCTGTGTAATAGCACACATGTAGAAGGTTTGAGTGAACAGTGTTTAAAAAAAGTAGCAGCTGGTGCAATCTAATCCATGTAGTACATCATAATATGCTGAACAGGAGATGAAAAGCCCTAGGACACTTCTATTCAATGAAGTAATTAATAGTCTTGTTTGAATATCAGAATACTATTTAAGGAAGAAATGAAAAAGAAAAAAAACCTGAAGCTCAATTGTTGACACATCGACTGGTGTGTTGGAAGTGCTTTCATATTACAGAATCTGAGGCAGTGTGTCTTATGATGCTGGCTTTTAAGCATTTTAGCACATTACAGTATTGCAGCAATGTTTAAAAATAACCTAAAAAACTCGTACTCCATCAGCTTTGAATCCTTAACTGCAATGAGTCTCTCTCTCATTTCTTGCTTCTAACAGTTTTCTTTACATCTTTTTGCACAATGTTTCCCTCAGATGAAGGCTGTGAAAGGATTGGTGTAGGCAAACTGAGCACCTTTAACGATGGAAGTGACAAAATTGTGATGGTGGCTCATGGCAAAGAAATTTAGCAGCCTGTTCAGTCCTAGTGTCTCGCAGCCAAAGCCCTTCTGCCTACTCCCCTTCTGCGGGAGGAGAGACTTTGCAGGTAGAGGACGTTTCCTGGGCAGACACAAGCAATCAGTGGGAAGTTGAGGGCTCGTTGTTCTTTTCTTCATCTCATTGTGCCCAGGTCTGAGATGCTGTGTGGCTTTTCAAGGCTGCTAAGGTTTCACTGCTCTGCCCTTCTTCCCCATTGCTGCCTTTGTATAATGCTTTTCAAAAATTTGATCTGCTTCAAGGAGCAGCATCAACAGCAGGTTTCAAGTTTTGTTTCAAGAGGTCCCGTGGCACTTCAAGAACTGTGCTGCTAAACCTGGTTAACTTCAAATGGTAATTACTATAGCACAATTATCACTTAATTTATTGTCTGTGTTAGATGCAGTAGGAGTTGAGAAATTTTACAAGAATTTCAAGAGGTCTGTCTAGTCAAGACCTCTAGGTTGCATAGATCTTTGTCAGATTATTCAGAAACTGGTAGATGTATTTCAAGATCAGTTGAAACATGAAACATATGCAAAACATCTGAACCTGAAGTAAAAGCTTCTAAAGAAAAAAATTAGTTCATGGATAACCAAACCCAAGCAAAGTTATAGGACATGGTTTGTTGATACCCGCTGTGTGTCCACTATAGCATGTTAAAGGATAACCCCTTAGTGAAGTATGTACATTTCCTCTTAATACTGATTTCAAGATTTCTTTCAAAGCTTCTAGCAGGCTTTGATTTCATACTTGAGATGTGTTCCTCGTGCCAGCTGCAGAAATAGAAATGCATTCCCTAATGAAGTTTGAAGTGCTCATGATCATTGTTTGAACAATTCCAGCTTGTGACTACTGCAGAACGTGCTGCGTAAGTCTTTGTAACCATGTGGATTTTTCTACCTGTGGTTTCTGCCAGTAAAGCAACAATAAGCTTTCTGTCCCTGTCTACTTTCTCTAATGGCATATTTTTCTTAAGTTAAAGCTCAAATGTCATCTAAAAATACTGTACACAGCCAGTCTGAAATACCAGGAGCTGTGATTGGTAGGGCAGATCTTGTGCACTGAGTAAGGGTGTACTTTGTTACATTACCTTTCAATGAGACAAAATGCTTTGTATAGAGAATGGTACAGATGCTGCCATAGCATCTGTGTCTGGGTTGAGAATACCATCCTCCCAGACACACTACTTCAGGGGTGGAAAAGAAAAGAAAGGCTGTGTTGGCAGGTTCAAGTGTGCTGAACAACAGCTGAAGAGGAAAGTGGGAAAGCAAAAATCACSTGTTGAACTTAAGTATTTTAATGCTAGATGAAGCTCTTGAGGCATTTGATGGGTCAGTGCTTCTCTAACTTATTTTTAAAATAACATAACCATTAAAGTTTAAAGAGTTTAAACAGTCCAAAACAAACTGTCTTCTATTCTACTCTTCTGCAGTACTGGGGAGGTAGAGAGAACAATAAGTGAGTAGTATAGAAACAAGTCTGTATACAGAATTGTAATCTCAATATTTGTAACTTTCAAAAATTTATTAGTGATAAAAAAGGGGGGAGGGGAAGAGATGCAGTACATTATTTTTTTTAATCCCTTTCTGATGGCTTGTGATCTAAGAACAATTGGTGACCCACATAGTGAGTTAGGTTAGTATGTGTCAGGTTACTTTTTTGTGCAAGAATAATGTAGGGTGGTGGTGTGTTTTGCATGGGATTTAAAAATAGTTGAGTATTGAATGTTTAATGATTTAGTATTTGATACTGTCCCCTTTGGTATTGGTCAGTGTTTAGATCTTCTCGGCAGCTGTGTCAGCACAATGGAGACAAAAGCAGGGGTCGCAAATGTAAACCCTCACCCCTGACAAAGGGGATGGAAAGCAGATATGTTGCAGGTATGTTGTAGTTGGCATTAATGCCAAATGTACTGCTGTGACTTTAATATTAGTTTCATCTATATGCTCCCACTATTCACAGGATCTGTGGCGAGTAGTCTTACTGTTGGGAGGAGAGCCTGGTTGAATTTCTCTTCTTATTGGAATATTTTACAAGGTCACTGTATGTAGGAAATCACTTGCCATCTAGGTATTGATTAATCTACAGGCAGATTGATAAGAGATGGATGGATAAAGCAAGCAGCTGGAATAACTGAATCCTAATTTCCTTAATCTTTTTCTTCAAGTCTTACTTTCTAAGTAGTTTTTATTATCGGCCATAGTCGCTGTAGGTGCTTGAAAGTTTGATCCATTGCTTTCAGTGAGAGCTTTCCAGGGTATAGTACAGAGGAGAGCCCTCAGGGTTTGTCCTGAAGGAGATGCAGTTGGCAAGACAAATTAACAACCTGCAGCCTGTGAAGCTCTCTGCTTCACAGTCAGGCAGCAGCTCATGAAAGCATGTGCAGCATCAGCAGAGATCGTAAAAAAATAACACAGCCTCTTAGTGAGTCATCAAACCCATTGTACAGACTTTGCTCACTTAATAGTTGGTGGTTTGTGTTTTTTTTTTCTTTTCCAAGGGGCATTAAAGCATGCCAAAGTACTGTGTCTGAGTACTTTGGCCATGACTTTTTCTTTGTATTTTTAGGTGGACCTTTTACAACTATAGTTATTTCTAGAGGGCTTTCTGTTTGTTTAGGATTCTAGTAAAGTCAGAAGATCAGAGCATGACCCCTCTTTGGGAAGGGGAGGTAGGTGCTGCTGAAAAGAACATTTTCTTGGTCTATTACAGCAACGAAGTAGCAGAATACGTGTGTCTGCATGTTCCTAAAACTTCGTACTTATTTACCCCTCTCTGTATGTAGAAATAATTATCTATAGATCTTCTTTTTGCTTTCCTCCCTATCCTACTCCTTTATCCACTCAATCGGTTCCCAGTTCTTCACTGATTTCTTTTTCCCTGTGTACTTTTGTTATTGTTTATAACTCTTTCTGCACCCTGTTCCCCTTGGAGAACAAGGCTTTTCCAAAATTGATATACTTGACTGGCTCTGCTAACTACTTGCTGCAGCCAGCACCAAGCATTCATGCTGCTTCCAAGTGGTACCATTTGGACAAGTACATTTATTTTCTTTTGATGCTTGTTTTGTGAGAAAGCATGTAATTGTGATGTCCTGGGGCTGCACCATAGCACTAGATGGACAGTACTTCATTAGCTATTTGCTGTACTTCTAATTTCCGCTAATGAAGGCTGTAATAGATTAGTTGAAAGAGGAGAAGGTGATTCAAAATGAAGTGTGGTGCTATATTTTATTTTGCTGCTACCATCTTGCATGTGTGCTTTTGGAGTGAAAGGGAGAAAAAAAGATACTGAATTTTCAGATTTAGATTTCTACACTGAGAACTTGAAGAACACTTTCTGATTAGCGTCTTTGCTGTCTTGGGCATTTTTTTGAGCAGAGACATAATTAACTATGTAGGTTTGGAACATCCATTAAATGCTGGTGACATGAATGCCAGTGTGATGAAGGAAACTGGAACAGCTGGAACAATGTGGTTAAATTATAGCATTTTTCGAAGTCTTTAATACCATGTGATAAACAATAGAAAGGCTAGTTTTTTCTTTAGAAAAGCGTATGGGATGGTAAGAAGAAAGCCCTGTGGAAGCCACGGGTGGTCTTTTCTGTGCAAAAGTGAGAAGTTCTGTGTAGCAAATAGCCTTCCCTGTTAGATCCTAGTTTAGCACAAACTTTGTCAGGATGTTTTTCAAAATGTGGTGCTAACTCTGTGCGTTTGGTTTGTATGTAACATAGGCAAAGGGACAGCAGGTATTTAAAAGGGAGCCCTTGTCTGTTCCTTCTGCTGCCCTCAAAGTAAATAATTCAGTTTCTGTTTAGTTAACTCATTTTACTCCCCCTAAATTATCCTTATATTTCCAGTACGTCCAGATCTGGGCTGTTGGGTGTAATACAGCAATGTTCCATGAGGGTAGAATTGGAATATCTTCCCTCTGAAAAGTGGTGATGTAATTATGTTATTTATGTGTATGTATATTGTCCTTCCAGTGCACTGTCACATTTGAAACCAATTGAAATCACAGGGAAGTGCAGAAATCTCAGTCAGATCATTAAATCTGCTTTGTGCAGCTTTCACAATATATATATGGAGAAAACCAAGTCAGTTAAATTGTGTTTGGGGAGAATGAACCAGAAATGCTCCATACTCTACTTTGTATTCCATTGAGTTAAAACAGCTGTGATAATTATAGTGGTTCCTACTCTTGGTGTACAACTTGAAATTCATTAAGAAGTCTTTACATTTCTGAATCCTTTTCGGGAAAAGAGCCAACTGCAAAAAGGTGCACTCTGTTAGTAGAGACTCCTAACTAAAGCCATAACTACTCAGGACAAGCATCAACTCTGACTGGTTTCATGCATTTTTTTCACACCCCTGCATTGTTTTAAAGGTTTTCTGCTCGGACTTTTTTCTAAAAATATTACTTCTATATCAGAGGTACGTAATGATTATTTATGTATGCAGACTATATTTGGAGGAAGAGATGCTTCCTTCTTAAAGAGCACTGCTAAGAGTTGAAGTGTTGACTTAGTAGTTGGTGTTCCAGTTTTGAGCTGGTGTTCCATTAACTGTGTGTTTGGAGGAAGATAAGATGGAGGGAAGGTAGAATAAAATAATAGAATAGCTATCTAATATTTCTGTGCTTTCTCAGATAATATATACTATACCAGAAACATGCCTCTTTCCATCTTCCTTTTTAGTTTGGCCAGGACTAATATACAAATAATGACTTCTCTCCACATACGTGTCTGCAGATGTTGTGAGGCTTTCTTTACTGGTATTTCGGTCAAATTGCCGAGAAGTCCAAAGGATGACTCAACTAGCTGAATGCCTCAAGGAATTGTATTGTGTGATTCATGAGGATTAGTCTCTAATCTTTAACATAATTTTATGGGATGATAGGGAAGATGAGTTTTACATCACTTTTTTTTGAAGTATAGATTTAATTCAGCTGTTCATGCTAGTATGGGCTTAAATGAAGATATCGATACAGGAACAACTACGTCTGTTCTATCCACATGGGATCAAGGATCAAATCATGGTGGTTTTAGAATGCAGAATGAGAGAGAGAAAAATTAGAATGACAGCCACATGATCTCTCAAATGAATGGTCAAATTCAGTGTCTTTAGTGGTGAGAGGTATAAAGCATGCCCTTTCCCACCAACAGGTTTCCCCATTTAGGCCAGGTGTGATAAAGATGAGCTACCTGCCACCTGACTTCATCTGAGTAAACCTTTAACCTCTAAAGTTGGAGGTATGATGAAGTGCTGCCTTTGGAAGAAGTAAGCTTATCAGTTTCTTTCCGCATGACTAGACAGTACACTTCTGCTGGTGAGCTGTATTCAGCAGTTGGTGAGAGTCCTCTGCAGTAGGACTCGGATGCTTTGTGTAACCCTGACCTGTTTCCTTTTCGCTCCCTAAAATCCCATCAGTGCGTCCTCACAGTTACGCTGTTGCTGAATTTATGTGTATCCATTTTTCCTTCTTTGTTTCAGAAGATGCATTCATAGCAAAAGGTCGACTGCATTCATAAACTAAGGGCTAAGGAAAGGAGCGAACAGAACCAAGTAGGCTTGCAAATCCACCAGAATTCATTGCAACCTCTTCTGAGGCAATCCAAATGGTGTTTACTAGCAAGAACACAATTGCTTTCACGTTTAATGTGGCTAATGTTCCTGAATGCCCTTCAAAGCAGAAACAACACTGCCAACTGAGCAGAGTAGTGCTCACTTTCCAGCAGTGCTGATGTCTGGAATATTTTGTATTCCTTATAAACTGCATTGGAAGTGGCAATTTGTAAATCTGGCACTAGTTTGTATCAGAGAAAGGAAGAAAAAATAGTTTCTATGGATAGTATGGACTTGTACTTGCAAGACCTAAATGAATTGCTTTGCTGTAGCCCATGAACTAGTTTCTTTTACCGTCTACTAAGGTGATTTGGGAATCAGCCTAAATGGGAATATACCCCACCAGGCTCATTGCTTGGCTTTTGTTTTAATCATTGATTTCACTACATACTGGGTTGCTGTTGGACTTCTCTGGATGAGATTTTCATGAATGGAAAATGAATTTGTTGGGACTGTAATGAAGAAATACAGTAAATACAAACCAAAGGCATTCAGCAAGCACCAGACCCACTGCATCTGCAAGCTGTAGATATTCAGCAGAATGTCATCTGTGCATCAAGTAGGCTTAATATGTGGTACATATTGATTAGGATGCTACCAGCATGGTGGCATGTACCTACTCATTAAATACCCTCAGAAGGCCCAATCCTGTTCTAATTTTCACCAACATGAAAATAGAGTGACTTTGAACTTAGTGGTAGTACTCTAAAATTACAGCAACACTATGACTTTGAAAGCTGGCCATCTGCAGGAATGCTTTCTTTCCATTAGTAAGATGGAACATCCTATAACATCCTATACATCCTATAAGTTCCTTTGATATCTCTGATCATTGTGATTAAACTGTACTTTATCTCACCACATCAGATGACTATGCCTGATGTCCTGAGAACTGACAGAATGAAATTTATGTAATGTGGCTTGTTGATGYATAGTGTCTGACAGACCTACAGGTGATACCTTCCTTTTCATATATGATGCACCCTGCAATACTCTGTGTGGTGTTGTAGGGAAGTATTATGCAGGGAAGATGCGCTTTTTTTTTTTTTTTAATGCAATAGCTGAATCAACCGTTGTGGAATCACAGAAGCCCTCCAAATCCCTCACATTGACCATGCAAAGTTTAGACTTAAGCTTCTATTCAGGGATAAGACATTTCAGTAGCTCTCAAGCAGCCTAATCCACTGACCTGAGTGAGACCCAATCTGAACTGTCACAGAGTACAGTTTGAGTTCTCACCTCAATCTTTCACTGACATCTGAGAGAAGATAGGAGGAAGTCTCCAAATTTCTGTACTCATTGTGTACTTATCCCTTCTCCTTGGGAAACAGGGCAATTTGCTGAGAAAGAAGGAAAAACATAATAAGGATCTAAGCTTTATCCCACAGTAGAATCATAATCCTAATGCTGGCCATATGTGATTATGTAACTACAGCATAATTGCATCTCAATGTTAAATATTAATTTTTGAGATGTTGTGCGTCTGCAAGATTCCTCAATATTATTATTAATGTAGCTGGGAAGATCAAAGATGAGTTGCCATCTACCTCTTTGCATTTTTTGTGTTTCCTGATCCGCCAGTAATTTAGGTGTCCACTGTTGGCAATTGAATTGCACTTGATAAAGCACACCATTGCCATTGTATTTGCTGGCTATCAGATATCAGTGGGCTTGAAGTATGGCATTACTGAAGAAGATATGGTCTCTGCCTCAAAGAACTGTTTAAAAAAAACCCAAAACAAACAAAACAAACAACCCCACCCTATCCCACCCCAAAAACCTCAAACAAACAAAAAACACACGCACATCCCCCCACCCCCCCTTAAATAGATGTTGAAAAGATACTGTAGGAAGTGGTATAAGATACTAAGTAGGAAGTGGTAAAATGTTTACTGGAGTAGGTAAGAGTAGGTAGGAACATAAGGCTGGGCTTTGCATTGGCAGCCCTAGCAGGACTAAGGAATTCAGGAGTTGTTATTCCTGAATTGCTCTCTGTTAGTTTTCATTAGCGAGATTATAGGAAAGAAGGCAAGACACTTGTGGACAGAGCTGGCAAGTGGATTGTACTGATTCTGTGGATGAGTGGAAGTTCTCCATTAGCACTAATCCAATAGCACTGATCTTAAGGGAAAAGAGGCAGGTTTAACACTCTCCTGTCTCTGTCCTGTTTTATGGAAGTGTCTTACAGCCTTAGGCTGCATAATTTGTGCCTTATCGGTATTTAGGTAGTTGCGCAACACATGGGTTCACTTTTTTCCCCCACCAGGTTTTCTCACAATAGGTAGTCTTTCTTGCTAGAGGAGGGGGCAGTTCCTTTTAGCTGCTGCTGCAAAGGAATTCGCTAAGGTCTTGGCATTTGCACTCCGATGTTAGAGAGCAAGAGGAAAAGACTGGGAAAGTGCCCAATCACTAAGACCTTTAGAATCAGACTATATCTTCTGAGCAGCTGTCGATGGAGTGTGTGTGAGATTATTATTGTTTGCAGAAGCTTTATTGATCTTGGCTTTGAAGCCCAGAAATCTGTTTACAGCAGCCTATAAAAATGAACGGCTACTTCTTTTGCTGAAGGTTAACACACTGTGTTTGTTTAATTGAATTGAAATGGCTTTGTGTTGTCTAAATATCAGTGTTATTGAATTTTGAGTGATTCTAGATTCTCCTAGTTGGATAAAAATATATAGATAAAAAGCAATATGTTAAAACGGGGTGCTATCCACTTCATTAAAACAAGATAAACATAGAGCTGAAGAGAAACACTATTGCCTTTGACACAGTTGACTGCATGAGAAGGTCCTTTTAGGTTTCCAAGTCTGTTTTTTTTTTTTTTTTTTTTTTTTTTTATACAGTTTGTGTTTTTTCCTTCTGTGTTTCTTTGGAAACAGTAGAAAGAAAGGAAGAAATGCAGAAGGCCAAAAGTGGTACCTTTGGAATATCCATCTCTTCTAGAAAATCACTTGATGGAAGGAAGATCTTACTGTAGTGAAATGGGAAGACTTACATTTATTTATAGCTTCCTGATTGCAACAAGAAAGCTGGAAACTTGTGGTACTGCTTGGCTGTAATGAGTTCTTCCGTGGACTGCTGTGGGCATTTTCCCCTTCTGGTTTTCTTGTTCTGAAACTAGTTCATCAAGCCATTTGTCTAGTTTCATTACATAGCTTTTTCTTTGCCCTGCTATTTGTAAGGTAAATGTAATGGGCGTTGCTGACTGTACTGTAAGCTTAAGACAAAAAGACCTAATATAGAAGCAGAGTTTACTAAAACATGTACATATGTGGGTCATGATATTTGTTTTGCAGCCATTTGTTTTCCTCCAAATATTGTATTGACAGGCTTTTTAAAAAGATCTTAGTTTTTGTCATGATCTGATTAAACATGGGAGTGTGTTTGAAAACTGCCATCATCCAGGATGCTGCTGTGCACCAGGACAGACTTAGAAGCACTCCTTTTCCCCAGACCCTTCACCACGTATTTAGCTGTCTATARTATGTTTTGCCTATATCTATAAATGGATCAGGATGTTGCTGAAATAAGCGTTGCATAAACACAGCAGGAAAAGATTGCTTGTGTCTTGATTATACCCTCAGTTATGTCTCTTGTGCTCTGCCTACTGTCAAGCTACTCTCCGTTAGGGACTTTCTTTCCACTTCAGTGTCCCCTTCATTGTCCTCTTCTCTGGGTACTGGACAGTTACATATGACAGAGACCAGTGACTGCAGCTCACAAGTGACCATTAACTGCAACATCTGCCTCTCTTCAGTTAATGACTATTTTCAGGTTTTGTGTCCCCACACCAATCTGTACGTGTAGAGACTACAGGATTGGAAGCTAAAAGGGAATAAACGGAAGATGGCCAGGGGGGTGAAGAGAGGTATATTTTAATCTCTATGAGAAATTCCAATATTTAGCACTAAGTCAGCAAGCGTATCTTTTTTTCAGCCCAACACCATGAGTGCTCACTGTATTTATTTATTTATTTATTTCTAGAATTACTGTGAATTTCCCCCACCCATTTGTTGAGAGCTCAAACAGAGCAGTGGTGTTTCCCAGGGAATATAAAGTTACACAGATCATTGCTCTCTGTCGGGGCTTTCAAATCACACAATGCTCTTGAGAAAGTTTGTTCATGAAGCAGGTTCATCATCTATTAAATGTGTTCTCCAGGGAATGGTTGATAATATACAATTAAATGAGAGCTGAACACAGAGGATATCCTGAGCAGCTGTATCCCTCTGGCTAAAATCTTCTATTAGCAGATACTACTTAAATAAAGGTGAAAGGAATACTAGCAGTTACAGATAATAAACCCAAAAAGATTCTTTGAGCCCTTCTCTACATCGATACGGTCTTCATTGGAGCTTTTCAAATCTTTGTCCCGCTATAGCGTAAATAACTCCATCATGAAGACTAGCATTATAAAAATAAATAAATTAAATTAGAAGCTTATTTGAAATCCCTTCCAAACTTTAAAGGTCCTGTTTCAAAGCCTTTGATCTCAATAGGTTTTGGATCAAACAAAGACGTAGGTTCGATCCTTTCGTGACTTGCATATCTGGAACTTGAAGGGGTGGAAAAGCAGTGAATTTCAATTTGCATGTTCAAAATGCAGTGTATCCAAGGAAGGGTGAAGATGTGATAGATGCTTACTCTTTTGATTTGCCTTAAGGAAGTCTCAACTGAGAAACAATGCCTCTTCTTGATGCACTGAAGTTCTCCGGAAGATCTGCAGTTGAGTTAATTATGTGCAGGAATAGCACCTGCTTGGGTAAGGAGGGAAGGACGTTGTAAGAAGGATCCCAGATGGCTTAGAATTGTATTTATTTTGTAATTTGAACGTTTGTTTTGTCTGTTTGTGGTAAATATGTTAGTAAGTACAACGTTGCATTGTTTCTGGTAACAAGGAAATCTATTTTAACTCCCAGGTGATGCTGCAATTACATTTGCAGTGAGAGTTGAAGTGAATGCTCTTTAGGAATACTTATTTTTAAGGTTGGGATTTAGCAGTCTGACAGATTAGTTAGGTTTCAGTAATAATAAATGTTTATGTATTATAGAATGAACAGGTGAAAACTGCCAACTTTCTCTCAGTGGATCTGTCCATATTGCAAGATTTTTATTTTTATTTCTGTTGATAGTCCCAGCAGAGGATCCCAGSGTGAGCTCCAAAGGATGCTTGTGCTGTTAAAGGTCTGACCACAATGATGTGAATATAGGAAATGCACTGCCTGCTTTTTTTCCCCAATCCATACATATAAAACTCTACAAAACTCCACAGGTTTTTAAGCAAGCTAAGCTATTTAGTTAGTCATTCCTCCTTTAGACCTAAGCTTGAGGATTTTTTTCTCAGCTGGGGAGAGCATCACTAGTCTTCAAGTCAGCATACCGTGGGAGCTCCCTGCTTTCCTTGGAGGTTACATATACTCTCTGTTGCTCCAGGAGAAACCAAAAACTCTAACCTCAGGCCTTCTTGGGCAAAAGAAACCTTTCACCACATGGTTGATCATTCCTAGTCCTGTCTGAAAACTAGAGGGAAGATTAGAAATATTTACATGGTAACATAAAGTTTCCATCAAAATATGTGACGCTTTTGGTGCATCTTTCTCCCCACCTTGGGTATTTTCTGAGCTAAATATCTGTGTATGAGTGTAATGTGTTCAAATGGTTGAACATACTATTTTCTATTGTTATTGGTAATAAGATTCCTGCACACTGTGGTATAACCATATTTGTGAACCAGTTTTAGGTGATTTATAATAAATGTGAGGATCTGGTTTTTTTCTAAAGACGGAAATTATTCCACGTTATTTTTCTCTCTAAACTGACAATGTGTGCAGAAGTGGTCTGTCATATCTTAGAGACTTCACAAACAGACGCTTGAGCAACAGAAGGAGATTATACTTCCCATGTGGAAAATAAAGGGTTATATTTCCTTTGACTGTCACATGGCGCTCTGAACTGAAGTCTTTGTTCTCCAGTTTTTCTATAGTCTCTATTTGGACAGTCTGGGGAGAAAATGGGATTTAGATAACCTCCCTGGGTGGACAGCATGACAGCAGCAGAACTATATTTGATGTGTTTGGAAAACTTCTAGTTCTGGGCTTCAGAAAGAGGGCAAGAAACAGTAGCTGAGCCTCTTCTATGCCAGGCAGATAGCTTGGGTTATAGTACAGATGTTTAAATTTTATGTCTCTTGCAGACATCCCACAAATTAATTTTCTGTTTTGATTTGGAAACAATTTTTGTTGTTCTCTGGTGAAAACCTCTACAAATGAGTCAAAAAGAAAACATTCGAGTTAAAATAAATCTCCGTTCAGCAATAGCTAATTAGATGTTCCAGACCATTCTGCTGCAGGGCTCTGCAGCATCGTTTCCAGTTCAGTGCATTTCTGTATGCACCCTTTCTTCTCTTAAGCAGCAGGTTTTTTGGCTGTAATTTTTGTAATTGTTGTATAGCTTGTTGCTTCTACTAATTCTCATGCGAAGACTGCACTTGCAGGGTAATATAACATGGATCCATGTGGTAAGATCCTCAGTGGAAAACCACCTCAGGGCTCCCAGTCTGAGCAGCAGGGAGCAGAGGTTAGCGGTCTGCATTGCAGTTATTCCAGTCAGAGTAGTACCCACTGAATCTTAAAGGTCAGATTTCTTGGGTTTTTTGGGTTTTTCTCTTCTGATTTATATTTTGAACACTTGATAAAAAAAATGATGCTGTTACTTGGTTTTAAACAAAGACAGACCTCATAAGCATCAAACTGCTATATCAGCTTTGCCCACTTTTCTTGTGCCACTGGTAGGTCAGGAGAAATTTTTCCCTTCCAGTGATATATAACTGCTTCTGAGAGAGGTTAAAAAGCAGCAGAGGCCCTGTTGCATATGTTTGGAGGGATAAGACTTATGAAGGCACGATTGTGATTTTGCCTCTTTTATTTTCAGTACTTGTCACTCTTAACTGTTTATTACTACGGACTCTTCTGTGCAACTCTTATTCCATTAAAATGGGTTTGTCACTTCTATTATTGGTGCTTCTTTCTAATCAGAAGCTGTAACTTTCTGATATCAGCATAGACCCCTAACAAAATGGCTGAGATATTGTAAGGAACAGACAGGGTTCTCTGGCATTCAAACTTCTGACTGTTGAGTTACTGTCAAAAAATTATCAGGAAAGATCATAAATGCATCATACAGCTTCTAAACAGAAACAAATCTGATAGTAATGTTGTTCTGCAGACCAATTTCAGATAGTCTTTATGGACTCCTAGGCCACCTTTGGGATCCCTGTCTTGGAGCTGGAAATTCTGAATTCTTTCTCTACTGTCTCGCTGACTTTGTGGTGTAAATCATGTGGGGCCAAAGAGATGCTGTGCTACTGCACTTCTTAATATAGTCTACTGGGAATTGCAGGTTCTCCTGGAAGTGTGGACCTCTGAGGTCCTTTTTCCCTGACTGTCAAATAGGGATAGTATTTATTCTTTCTAAGCACTATGAAATATTAGAAAGAAAAATATATGTAAATTGTACAGTGTCATTATGATTCCATGTTGGAAATTATAATCACATTTTATAAAGGCAGTGTCATGCAAGTGTTTTTAATGACAAAAAAAGTCGAAGGTGACCTCGTAGTCTTTTTCGGAATTCACTTTAACAGAATATGCCTGAGCAAGGAGGTTGCTGAACCTGTATGATGGCTTCACGGGGGTGCTGGGATTTGCCCCCTTGGGGTACATTGGGTGCCTGGAGTCAATGCAAACAGATAGCAAAAAGAAATCATAAATACTTTTTGTCTGTTGTGAGCTAGTTGTCTTCTCTTTGCTGATCTCACTGAAGGCATGTGTGTGTGCGCACAGGTGTGGTAGTATGTCTCAAAAATCTTGTCTTTATAAGACTTCATTATCATGTTCTGTCGTGGTTTAACCTGGCCGGCAGCCAAACACCACACAGCCGCTCGCTCACTCCCCCCTCCCCTCAGTGGGATGGGGGAGAGAATCGAAAAAAAAAAGTAAAATTTGTGGATTGAGATAAAGACAGTTTAATAAAATGGAAAAGGAAGGGAAAATAATGATGATAATAATAATAATGATAGAATATACAAAATGAGTGATGCACAATGCAATTGCTCAMCACCCGCTGAGCGATACCCAAGCCGCGATCGCTACTGCCTGGACCACGCCTCCTATTTATATATTGAGCATGACGTCACATGGTATGGAATACCCCGTTGGCCAGTTGGGCTAGCTGTCCAGGCTATGTTCCCTCCCAGCTTCTTGTGCACCTGGCAGAGCATGGGAAGCTGAAAAGTCCTTGACTAGCAGACTACTTAGCAACAACTAAAAACATCAGTGTCTTATCAACGTTCTTCTCATACTAAATCCAAAACACAGCACTAGGAAGAAAATTAACTCTATCCCAGCCGAAACCAGGACATGTTCTCTTGGTAATTGTTTTCTGAGTAATAAGGAGTGATAGAAAAACATTTTSTTTAAATCATAAGATCAGGTTCTGTTTCTAAACATACTTTTTATTACAGATTTCTGGGAGTCATTCATTGCCCTTAATGAATAGTTTTAGGCCATTTCTTTATGTGCCAACACAGATTTGAAAAGGAATGTATTATTTCCTTTTTCCTTTAATTTCAAATGAGATATTACTTACTGACTAGAAAGGCTTGTGTCTCTGGGGATATTAATACAAAGCATGAGATCTCCCCATCTATAACTTTGAGTGACACACAGCTTATCCAGTCAGTCTGTAGTAATCCTTTACACTTGTCACATGCTTACTGGTACCCACAAACATATGACCTCTAGACTACTGAGTACTTTAAAAATAAAATAAAAAAATTAAAAAGTTGCAGCTTGTTGTTTCAGTTGATGTGATGAAGTGGCCAGAAAGATTTTCTTACTAAGGTAAGATAGTGGGGTTCTTTACTTTTTCCATATGGAAAAATAGGAATGCAGAATTATGTTCCTAATTCTGATCTTTGTGTCCAGCCCACAGTTCTGTGCTCTGTAGCACAGAGAGGAAAACTGCTTCCCTACAGATAATGAGGAGGCTGAACAAGCACTGCTCCATGACATTACATTAGCCCTTAAAGGCTTAGTGCTGTCTGTGCAGAACAGAGGCAGAAGCTGGTGCATCTGGGATCCGTTTGGCAGTTCCCATTATCACTCATGACTTTGATTGCTCATCTTCTTGGCAACCTCACCTAGGAGAGCCAGGAGTGAAAACAATTCAAAGGTGAACTTAGTTCTTAGCCCTAGAAATTCATGACTCAGTAGCAGCAGTGTTGGAGGCAGTGTGGTTAAAACCTTTGTGGCTTCTCCCTATGATAAGCCTGCAAGCAGATGTCCTTATTCAGAGCAGTGTCAACTGAGAAAATTTCAGCAGTTCTAAATGTGCTAGCAAAGAAAGACCTTTAAAATCTCAGCAATGTGCCCTTGTGTGCTCTGCATCCTTTAGAAGCAGTCAGTTGATGAGTCTGTTGTATCCATATTCACTGGTACTTTAAATGTGTTTTGGCACATTGACAAACTATTAAAAACTTGTGGTTTTGCAGCTAATTATAATTCCTTCCTGGCAGTATTAGAGGCAACAGCATCAAACCAAAGGAGACACTTATATAGAAATATATACATAAAAACTCTTCAAGCACATTTCTTCTAGACTGATGTGTGGGGAATAGTACAGAACCATACAATAAAGGTAGCATTAAGAAATATTGAAATTACAGGATGCAACATCCACCTGTCAGAAGAGCAAGTTACAGTCATCTTTGTTGGGTACGGGTCACATTTCATGATGACTTTAGTCTTTTCTGTCTTCTCTGAATCAGACAGCCTGGTTCACTTAATGTGATTAAAGTTCCCTAGATGATGCATCAAAGATGTGAAGGCTCTTTTTGTCTCTGGATACAGAATGGGTAGCTGGCTCTCTGTGGTATTTGTCATTTCAGCTTGTTGGTGTAAGGGAAGGGGATGAGGAACAGGAATTAAAGCAAAGGCATTGTCTGATAGGGACCCTGATTGAAAATCCAACAAATTACCATTAGGGGGTTTATTGTGGGTAAATGGTCAATCATAATATATTGCAGTGTTTATTAATACTGCTTGCTTATTTACTTGCCCCGTCAGAAGAGTTTGCATCCTGAGTAATCAACCTTTTTTTCCATCAACACCTCTCAAAGCATCCTGTACAGATAGAGAACTATTTCTCTTCTCCACTTTGCAGAAGGTTAGAGACTCTGAAACTTGCCCAGTGTCCCAGAACAAGCCAGCAGCAAACCCAGGAAAATATCCCATGCACCAAATTCCTTATCTGCTGGAGTTCCTCAGGGAGGCAGCCATCACAGCCAGCCCCTTCCCAGTGTGCAAGGGTATGTGTCTGTACGTTGAAGAGCTGAGGAGATAATGTTACAGAAGGAATTGATCAGGAGTAATTTGCCAGGGGAAGGGAGCTGTATTGTGAGCTGTCAGCAAGTRATGAAGCAAGGATGCCAATTGACAGGTGGACCAAAGCCTTTTCAGTAGGAGGGAGGAGGAAATCGGTTCCAAGATGCAATTGCTCTAATTGAGGCTGTGAAGAGATAAATGGGAAAAGTTTGCAACAGCTGGAGACTGCTCTGAAGGAAAACTTTGAGGGTTTGTTATCCTCTCAGGAGGTCTTTTAGTTACCATGGTGATGCCTCTGGCAGACATTGGCAGGGGGACAAACAAAAAAGTAAAACCAAAACCGAAGTCAAACAAAAGCCCCCAAGCAAAAGGTTCCAGACATAGGGGGGGAAAAAAGAAATGAATATTGGTGGTGATGTTCTTTGAACCAGCACTTGAAAAGAACTTTAAGTATGTATCTGAACAGTGCTGGGATGCCATGATTACAGGCTCCGTATAAAAATTTCAGTAGTTACAAAGCAATGTGTATTGGTCACCACGAACAGTAGTGTTGGACCTGGGTTTTCAGGGCCCACAGGCACTTCTGCAAGACAGTCTTCCTGTGTGTCCAATAGAAAGGTGTGTAGAAAGTTTGATGATAGGCTTAGGTATTATGGCTTTGAAGTGAGAAGGATGGTTATGTGAAGGCCTGCTTCAGAACTAGGGGGCGGGGGGGAAAAGCACGGAGAGAGCTCATCATCAATGTTTTGTCCTCCTTGATATTCAGCTGACTGCTTCTTAGTTTCTTTTTTTTTTTTTTTTCTTCCAGTTTCATCTCATTACTCCTAGCTGTTCCTTTTTGGTGCCACTTTGAAAGTTTATCTCCTTTCTCACTATGGGCATCGTTCCAACACACTCCTTAGATAAGCTATATGTAGAGTATATTGCTTTTTTTAATCTCATCTTATCAGTCAGTCCTTTTTGTTCTGGATAATTTACATTGGAGCAGAAAGGAGTGGGGTTAGCCAACACTTTTATCTGTTTTTCTTCTCAAATTTAAATAGGTTAATATGTTGAGTTCAAGTTAATGGGGAAGAATACACACTTTTAAGATACCTATGCTTCAACAGTATTGACACATACCCTGGTGTTGACCGGATTATTTGTTTGTATAGTGGTGGCAGGCAAAAGACCCCCGTTACGTCAGGATCCCCTTGGGCCAGTGCTGAACAAACAAATGACTAATTGTAATTGCTATATTGGAGATACTACCCTGTAATGTCAAACTGGATGCAAATGAATGTACTAAGGAACAGACGGAAAAGCAAAGGAAAAATGGGAGCTGCAGTAGTAGGGTTGTGTGCCTGGAAGCAAGAAGAATTTTATTTCAGAGTGTTGAAAAGGTTGTATTTTAAAATAGAAATATCTTTGGATTGCATTGCAGTAGTCTCTAGAGAGTCTAATCAATGACCAACCTTAAGTGGTATACACACATAACTAGGGACTTCCAGGCACTGTTCTATCTGATTAAATGCTACTTACCCTACCCATCATTCCATAACTCACTTCTCATGGGTCTTGTTGAAGATGTACGTCATGGGAGAAGATCTGGAGGGGATAATATTGGGATTATTCTTCCTTTCTGCATACAAAGGTTAGCATGGAAGGAGGAATAAACATGAGTGCAAAAATGTATGATGCCAATGTTGCTGGAGAAGTAAAAGCAAGTTTTGCTGTTCTATTTAAGGAAGCTACTTCTTTAGCCTTTCTCCTTCTAATAAAAAGAATTATGCCAATATGTTTGCAGTAAGAAGCATGCTAAAATGCAGTATCTCATTTTATATAGCACTTAGCGATGGAAATCTCCACATCTGAAGGTAAGGGCTAAGTGACAATGGAAATTCATGCTTTCCTGTAAACTTGTTAAGCAAAATGCTGGCATGTTGTTAAAAGGGTGGGGGTAGGGGAGGGCTCTTGTGTTTTTGTTAGTTGGACAAGCGTGTATAGTTACCACTGTCATGGGAGCCTGACGTGTGCTTTTGGGAATTTATATTTATTCTTTTTTTTTATGCTGATATTTTCTTGGTATGGTTTATCTCATTTCCTTTGTTTCTACAAAGTTGATCCTAAGAGGCATGTCAAAAAAATCCAATACTTTTCTACCCACCAAAGAGCTTGTTTTTGTAACATTGCATATGGAAAAGAAGTGAGTGTAGTGTATCTGCAAATAAGGAGGAAAATAGTTAACTGACATTATTCTTGAGATACCAACTCTTTTCACCAGTGGTTGAGAGCTGCCGTTTCCTGAGTCCTTGCTGACTGAATACAGAAATGTATATAGAGCATAGTTCTTATCATGCCCAAACTCAGTGTCGTCATAGTTGCTCAATGTCTGGATTGGATGATCTTCTATAAGGAGACGAGTAAGAGTGTTATTCTGGCATCCACTTGCACACAATGTCTGTTCTTTTCTCTGTAAGGCATTATTTATACACTCTGCTTGATGTAGTTTAGCTGTAGATACAGCAGTGCAAATTAACTTGCACAGGACAGTCTTAAACTCCCTCACAGCATATAGCCACTTGACCTAACTCAGGAGAGAGGATTGTACATCTATTGCATTGTTTGGTTTCTAGGCTTTTTCCACTGGATGGTCTAGCTGCTATGCAAGTGCTAACAATTCTTCAGTTTCCTCTTGCTCTACCATGACAGTAATTGGTTGCTGATAGACTATGCCTAATGCCAAAATAACTGGACAGAAATGTCTATTACACTGCTCCGCTGTGTGTGGTATAAATCTACTCTGGCAGTGTTATGTGAGGATTGCCTTGAAAAAGAAAGATCCATCCCGGGTACTTGTGGAATACGTTGTCACGGAAGAATGTGATTGATGGAGGAAGTTCTTATATATTCTGTAACAGGTAGAAAATTTCACTAGTAGCGACTTCAGTTTTCCAATGATTGTTTTTCCCCAGTAGTTCCGCAATATAATATGTTACAGAAGGTATTGTATTTGAATATGAATTAAGATGCAAGCAGATACTGCCTTTAAGTACTGCGATGGGCATGGTTTCTTTTATAACTAAATGTACTTGAATTAACTCACTGACCTGAGATGAATTGCTCTAGATTTACACTTGTTACATGGTCAGAATGACATTCCCTTTCCTTATGTTTGTGACCTTACTGTTCTGTTGTGTCAATTATTGTCACCTTATCAATTCAGCATTTTATGACTTTACTGGAGAATCAAATGGAGAGAATAAAAGCCAGAGACTCCTGTTTAAATATAAATAACTCTGAGGATTAGCAGAAGTGACAGGGAATCTGATTGTACATAAAAAGAAATAAATTAATGTACAAGTGTGTTAAGTATTTCGAAGTTTTCCCTGTATGGAAGCCACCTTTCAGAATAGCCTGTGAAATTCTGAACCTCTGAAMAAAGAAAAATGAGCCCATGGAACAGCCTGCACTTCTGAGACCAGTGAAAGAAAATTGGCTTTTCCTGGAATTTGCTTTCTGCTTTAAGCATGCATTCCAATGTATTTAGTAGTACTGAAGGGGAGATACCGCTGTCAGAATGACATGTTGGAAGGACTTCCCACAGGCTTTGCGAGTATCTTGTAACAGCATTCTCTTACGGAAAAGCAAAAACAATTCTGTAGTAATCTTATTCTCTAGAACAAAGGAGTAGAGCTGTGAGTTGGATTTGGAGCAGAACACCTAAATCTGAAGAGCCAACCTATAGCTCCAAGTATACTACATGAGAGACACCATTCGACTTAGTCAAAATGGGAGAAAAGATCAGATTAATGAACTGGGTTTCTAGGCCCATTGCCACAAGAAGGAAAACACTTTTCTGGATTTGGAAGAAAATAGGGCATTATGGTATACAGAAAACTGGTAGCACTTGGTGTGTTTCATGAAACAGGTAATTGTATAGCTCAGGAGCGGGTTCTGCTGTTTGATGAACTAAGTGGTTGATCTTGCAACAGGAACTTCTCTTTATGTTTTCAGGCCCTTAGATAGGTGAAGTAACGCTTGCAGGCCCTGAGACTGAAAGTGATTTCCTGAGTTTTTACAAGGAGGGATCTATTTTTAACAGGAATATCGAGTATAGCACATGCGAAGGGAGGAAATTCCTTCTAGGATAGAAGAAATACTAAGATCCAAGAGCTACATCACACTGTAGCACTTTGATCTTCAATAAATATAGTGAGGAGTTGTGAGGTACTCRGAGAGAAAGTAGGTGAGGGGGGAAAAAACAATGAAAATGTTATTAATGGGATATTATGACTGGAAAAAAATGGCAAATGCCATGTCTACTAGAGAATTACAAGCTAGTCAGCCTAACACCAGTTCCTGGGAAGATTACAGAGCAAATTCACCTAGAAGCTACTTGCAAGCTCGCAAAGGACAAAAAGATAACTTGGAATAGCCCACATAGATTTACTGAGGGCTAACTGTGCCTGGCCAACCTCGTTGCCTTCTACAATGAGACTGGCTTTGTGAACAACAGGGGTACAGGAGATGTTGTTTACCTTGACTTCTACAAAGCCTTTGATACAGTCTCCTGCAGTATCCCTGTACCCCAACTGGTGAGATATGGGCTAGGTATGTGGATGATAAGAGGGGTGGGAAATTGGCTCAACTGCTGGTTCAGAGGGCTGTGCTCAGTGGCAGAAAGTCCAACAGGCAGCTTATGACTAGTGATGCCCCTCAGGGGTCGATGCTGATGCCAGTACTGTTTAATGTCTATGTTGATTACCTGGGTGATGGGACAGAGTGCACTCTCAGCAAGTTTGCAAATGACCAAATTGGAGGCAGTCACTGATGGGCTGCAATTCAGAGGGACCTCAACAGGTTGGAGAAATGGGGCCATCATGAATCTTGTGAAGTCTGACAAAAGCAAATGCCAAGTCCTACATCTGGGATGGAGAATTCCTGTGCAGGAACAGGACAACAGGCTATGTTCCAACTGAATGGAAAAGTTGGATAACCATTTGAATTCAAGTCAGAAGTATGTCCTTATGGCAAAGAGGGCCAATTTCATAGTGATCTGCCTTAACAAGAATGCAGCCAGCAAGCCAAGGGAATGGATTCCTCCCCTCTAGTCAGCACTTGTGAGACCATGTCTGGAATACTGTGCCCAAGTTTGGGTTTCACAGTAAGAGACAGGTATCAAGAGTGGAGCAAGTCTGGCAGAAGGACACCAAGGTGGTGAAGGTGCTGGAAAACATGACATATGAGAAGAGTCTGAGAGAAGAAGGTTTGTTCAGCCCTAAGGGGAGAGAGGGAGGAAATGCTATTGTTGTCTTTACCAGCCTAGGAGTTTATAGAGAAGACTCTTCTTGGAGACCCACAACGATAGTATGAGAAGCAACAGGCACAAAATGGAATATGGAAAACTGTGATTTAAATAGTAGGGTGGTAAAACACTGGAACTGGTTGCCAGCAGAGTTGTTGTTGAATGTCCTTTCTTTAGGATATTCAAAACTCAACTGGAGAAGTTCCTAAGCAATCTGATCTCATCGGCCTTGCTTTGAGTTGGAGGAGAGGGAAACTACATGACCTCTACAGGTTCCTTCCAATTATTCAATGGTTCTTTGTTTCTAGGCATTTGTGGTGAGAAGGCCTACATGTTCTCTGTTTTCTATGGGAGTATGAAGTTATAGTTTCTGATGGTTGAGCCATCAGCATTATTCAGTGCTGCCAGCTCAACTTAATGCAAGGTGCAGGCATTGGAAATTACTTTTCATCCATATTTTACTGTTGTTATAGCACATTCAGAAGGATGCTTCGAAAAGACCAAACATAAATAATCAGAAGTTTGAAAAACTAGGATTTATAAAAAATTTGTCTTTCTTTCTTTCTTTCTCACCTTCCAAAGAAGTCAGGAGGTAAGTGATTATGTGCTACTTGCATGCCTCTCTAGCTGTCACCTGTAGAGCTCTGAAGGATGCAAGTGCTGCAGTTTGAGGAAGAATGAGTGACCCTTAACGTGGGGCTTAAGAGGTGTTCCAGGCCTGGAGATGAAAGGATGAAGAGCAAATCCTCTGTATTATTGAAGCGTGTGAAAGGCATGAAAGAGGTAGAGGTAAATCAATAGTTTGCATTTACAGCACAGGAGAGAAAAAAAGATATACTGAGGTTTATTTTTCCAGCTTATTTGAGAGAGATTTTTTCCCCTTTAGGAAGCACAGAACTGAGCTTTCTGTAGAATCGTATGCCTTTGGCACCCTCGAAGGTGTCCCTGTGTTGTCTCCCAAATAAATGATTTGGTAATTAAATGCTTTATTGGGACTGCGGCTGGCAATTCACAATAAAGCAGTAGAGACTGAAAACCTGAAATATTGAGGTTCAGTGCTTGCAGAGACAGAGATTAATATACACTTGAAATATGAGTGAAGGAAATCTTTGTCAATTTTAATCAAAGTTTCTCAGTGGGAGTAGGAGATGAGGTTAAGAGGACATGGCCTACCCATTTTTAGCTGTTTGTGCAGCTTTATTAATTTAACTTGTCTCTCTAAAACTTCTTAGCAATACCCATTAAATACCATATGGTTCACTCACTGCTCTAAGAAGTCCCTTCTCCATGTCTAGATAGGTGTTTGGGTAGCACCTGTCACTGGTCTACCTTAGCACTGTGTGGTGATGTGGTGCATTACCTTTTAATATAATGATAGATTCATTTCAAAGGCAAGCAAGTTAAATTCCTCCTCTTAGTTTGTATAGGCTCTCTTCAAGAATAGGAAATGCCAGGGCATTTAAGATCAAATACTGTATACAGGTGCAAAAAAGTAGTGTTAAAGCGTAATTTAAAATGTGTAAGAAAAGACAGTAACCTTCTCTGTGAGCATGTTATGGATATTATTTGTAATATTCATAGAAACTTATTGCTTCTCTGCCTGAAGTCACCTAATACTTTCAAAATGAAGTGTAGGGAAATCACTGCGATCATTAGATCAACATGATCAGCCCACAGCTCTTTCATTATCCTCACTTGTGTGACACATACTATTGCTCCATGCAACTGAAGGCCACAGGCTCAACCTCTCAGGTGATGATGTGTTGTAGCCTAGACTGTAACTGCTGAACTTCTCAGGAAACAATAGTGATGGAAAAAACTTTTAGAGAGTGGCTGAATATCAAAGTCATAAGAGTTCTTGGTCGCCTCTGCCAGAGGGAAGAAGTGTTGCATTTTTTGCAAGCCAAAATGCCTTCATGCAATCAATGTTTGATGGTGATGTGTTCATCATGGCAATGGGAATATTTTAGTCACCCAGTACTGTTAAGGCTGTGGTATTTCATGCCTGTATCGCCCTGCTCCTCCAGATAAGGCCCAGGTGCAGCTTTGCCACTGAATCTCATGGCAGGAGCTGTTGCTGCCTGTAGCTGTAAGATGGAGGCCACTCCAGTGTGGTGTAAAAACTGTGATGCTGAGGTGCTTTCTAGTGAAATGATAAGAAAGGACCAGGGTAGGTAGCTTTTGTGGCTAAACTTCATCTTTAGCCTTGCAAAAAGGGTAGCCAGGCATGGGAGATTAGATGTCTCCCTTGAGTGATATTACATTTGTAATTGGGATAGCAGAGGATGCCGGGAAAGAACTAATACCAAAGACAAAGCAAACTGGCTGAGGGAACGAAGTCCTAGGTCAAGGTGAGCAAGTTATTCAGAACCACTCTGCTTTTTCTCTCCCCTGCTGACTTTCTTCAGATACAGTTGTTCTTGAATGATCACAATCAGTATATCAAAATAAACGCTTTATACAGTAAGGTAAAAGGAGTTGCTGGCAAGACTGTAAATCCTCTCATGGAACAAATGATAACTCAGCTCAAGAGCCCTTTTGTCCTGGCAGTGTGGGAAGGATATAAATTTCTGAAAGTATCTGTCAGTTGGAATTGCTCTGCATTCATCATGCCAGCCCTCTGCATCATTCATGAATGTCATAAGAGACTAAAGAATTGGCACTTCATGGTGAGAATGATTAAACAACCATTACGCTTGTCTTTTACTCTGGCATGGTACCTTTTAACAGATTGCCTGTATAATCTCATGTATGTCCACCTCTCCTAATGGTGGCTGTCCTTTCATGGTGGCAAGAAGAGGAGGCAGTAGCAAGAACAGCTGCATACTGTTTACAGAAGTTTGTATGCTGTATTACTAGCTCTGGATTCTTTTTGTTTTTACACTCCCACTATGTGACCTTGGTGAAGGTTAGAAAGCTTTTGGAATGGTGAGCTTCTATAAATGCATTTCTTACCACTGACCTTCCAGTAGTTGTCAGGGACAACATCATATTTGAGGTGAGGTCAAAAAGCTCAGAACCTGAGTTTGTTTCCTTGGTAGACCAAAACAGCCCTATTTAGTCCTGGAAGTCTAGCCTGTGTCTACAATAACAACCAGCATGAGAGTGGGTTTGCAGAATGAAATTTAGTACCAAGGACCTGAGATCCATACTGTAAGCATTTTACTTCTGAAGTTTTACTTTGGACTAGCTTTAGTCTGGTCCCATAGACTAATTGCTTGTTAACAGCTGGATTGCATCTTCCAGTTTAGTTTTATTTGAAAGGAGTCAAGTTTGTGTACTCTGAGACTGCTCTGATGTGACACAAAGCATGGCAAGTGGTGATAGATCAAGACGTATATTTCAAAAGCATGCTGCTGAAACAAACTGAAATCATAGAATCGTTTAGGTTGGAAAAGACCTTTAAGATCATAGAGTCCAACCATAAACCTAGCACTGCCAAGTCCACCACTAAACCATGTCCCTAAGTGCCACATCTACACATCTTCTAAATACCTCCAGGGATGGTGACTCAACTGCTTCCCTGGGCAGCCTGTTCCAATGTTTGACAGCCCTTCTGGTGAAGAATTTTTTCCTAATATCTAATCTAAACCTCTCCTGGTGCAACTTGAGGCCATTTCCTCTCATCCTATGGCTTGTTACTTGGGAGAAGAGACCGACACCCACCTCGCTGCAACCTCCTTTCAGGTAGTTGKAGAGAGCGATAAGGTCTCCCCTGAGCCTCCTTTTCTCCAGGCTGAACAACCCCAGTTCCCTCAGTGGCTTCTTGTAAGACTTGTGCTCTAGGCCCTTCACAASCTTCGTTGCTCTTCTTTGGACACACTCTACCACCTCAATGTCATAGAATCATAGAATCATAGAATAATTAAGGTTGGAAAAGACCTCTAAGATCACCGAGTCCAACCGTCAACCCAACACCACCATGCCCACTATACCATGTCCCTAAGTGCCTCATCTACACGTCTTTTAAATACCTCCAGGGATGGTGACTCCACCACTTCCCTGGGCAGCTTGTTCCAATGTTTAACCACTCTTTCAGTAAAGAAATTTTTCCTAATGTCCAATCTAAACCTCCCCTGGCGCAACTTGAGGCCATTTCCTCTCCTCCTATCGCTAGTTGCTTGGCAGAAGAGACCAACACCCACCTTGCTGCAACCTCCTTTCAGGTAGTTGTAGAGCRCRATAAGGTCTCCCCTGAGCCTCCTCTTCTCCAGRCTAAACAGTCCCAGTTCCCTCAGCCGCTCCTCRTAAGACTTGYTCTCCAGDCCCTTCACCAGCTTCGTTGCCCTYCTCTGGACACGYTCCAGCACCTCAATGTCCTTCTTGTAGTGAGGGGCCCAAAACTGAACACAGTATTCGAGGTGCGGCCTCACCAGTGCCGAGTACAGGGGGACAATCACTTCCCTACTCCTGCTGGCCACACTATTTCTGATACAGGCCAGGATGTCGTTGGCCTTCTTGGCCACCTGGGCACACTGCTGGCTCATATTCAGCCGGCTGTCAACCAGCACCCCCAGGTACTTTTCCGACAGGCAGCTTTCCAGCCACTCTTCCCCCAGCCTGTAGCGTTGCATGGGGTTGTTGTGGCCGAAGTGCAGGACCCGGCACTTGGCCTTGTTGAACCTCATGCAGTTGGCCTCAGCCCATCGATCCAGCCTGTCCAGGTCCCTCTGCAGAGCCTTCCTACCCTCGAGCAGATCAACACTCCCGCCCAACTTGGTGTCATCTGCAAACTTACTGAGGGAGCACTCAATCCCCTCATCCAGATCATTGATAAAGATATTGAACAGAACTGGCCCCAAAACTGAGCCCTGGGGGACACYGCTCGTGACCGGCCACCAACTGGATTTCACTCCATTCACCGCAACTCGGCCATCCAGCCAGTTTTTTACCCAGTGAAGAGTACACCCATCCAAGCCACGAGCAGCCAGTTTTTCCAGGAGTATGCTGTGGGAAATGGTGTCAAAGGCTTTACTAAAGTCTAAGTAAACAACATCCACAGCCTTTCCCTCATCTGCTAAGTGGTCACCTTGTCATAGAAGAAGATCAGGTTAGTAAAGCAGGACCTGCCTTTCATATACCTATGCTAATGGCCAGCAAAAAATTAGATGTCTGAAAACCTGCTTCCTATTCCCAACTCTGCTGCTGATTTAGCATGTGAGATTTGGTAAAACTCTGGGGCTCTGATGAATATCTAATAGCCAATATTTCTGGCCCAACTCTTTTTAGCATTCAAGCCTGAAAATTTGTGTTTCATCTCCTTCAGTGAAGACCGTGAACATAAACTCTATTTTCTGTTTTAATACCTATGACTAAGGAAATGTCAACAGGTATTTAAGGAAGTATGAAGGATTACCTACATGTAAAACAAGCAAAACCTTATAGTCTGCAAACTGGCCATGCAAGATGTTATGCTACTTAAACTTGAAGTGACTAAATGAAACTGAGAGAATAGTGGTTGTCTTTGTGGTTCGTTTTTTCCCCCCCTCCCCGATAGTTTATTTGTTTTAATGGAATAAACCATAGCTTAAGGATCAAGACTGGAAAGAGATTCTTTGAAGGGGAGTTGAATGGGCTGAGATCAATAGTAGCAGTTGGGCCTCCATCCATCCTGAGCTGTATCTAGGCCATTTTGTTACCATTCAGGTTCTGTAAAACAGTAGTGAACTAACATCCCTATTCTTCCTCCAGGCCCCAAATGAGCTATGAATCCTGCTGTGCTTCTCATTGCTAACAGTAGTCTCTATATTCAGCTCCTCTGGCATGCTGCCTTCTGGGCTTCTCCAAGGACATCCTCTCTGTGCGCTCTTTTATCAGGAAACACCAAGAAATAAGAAAATGCATTCAGATTACAGCTCCTCTTTGGCAGCAGAATGCAACTAAGAAACACTTCCATCTGCCTTTACTGAATTTAGTCACAGTTGCACCTAACGAAGTCTCTTTCCAGGTGGTAGTTAACTTTGACCCCAGTAAACATGTCCTGCAAGGGTCACAGTAACTGGGCACAGTTTTCTGGGCACTTCTACCCAGCAAATTTCATATTTCAGTTGTAGTGTTCATAGTTTCTTTTGATCTCTTCTTCTGGTGCATTGTGGTTTGAAGCCTTTTGTCTTCCTGTAATGAAAGTTCTATATTTGTTATGAGCAGTACTTTTTTTTTTTTTTGTGGTGTGTTTTAAAAAAAAAAAAACAACAAAAAAAAATTGCCATTGTGGACCTTTTCTAGATTTTCATCTGGCTGCCTGAAGCTGTAGGGGCTGAATTTGATAACACAACTGGTTTCTTTACTGAAAGAGATGACTTAGGGGCTGAGGGTGGTGGTATGATAAAAGTCTGTAAGGAAAGGTTGACACTGAGAGGACAGATATAGGGACAAATTACTATGTCTTCCAGTACAAGAACTAGGGAACATCTAATCTATTTAGCAAGATCAAGTATGAAAAAGGTGATTCTTCACACAATAGAATCACTCGGGCTGGAGGAGACCTTGGAAAGTCTCTAGTCCAAACCCCTGCTCAGAGCAGGGTCAGCTGTGAGGTCAGATCAGGTTGCTTGGGGTTTTATGTAGTCAGATCTTGAAAACCTCCACACAGACTCAAAATTTCCTTGGGCAACCTGTTTGACTTCCTGTCTGTCCTTGTGAAGAGAAAGCTTTTTCCTTCTATCAAGTCAGATTCTTTCACTTCAAATTATGCCTATTGCTTCCTGTTCGCCAGCTGTGCACCACTGTGAAGAGCCTGCCTTTGTTTTCTCAATAACCTCCTTGCAGGTGCTGTAAGACTGCCCTTAGGTCCCCTTGAAGTTGTGTCATCTTCGAGCTGAACAAGCCCAAATCCTTTGGCCTCTCCTCGCAAGGCAGGCACTTCAGCCACCCATCTTCGTGGCCCTTCACTGAACTCGCTCCAGTTTGTCAATATCTGTCTCATATTGGGGTCCCCAAAACTGGATGCATTATTCTAGATGCAGTCTAACAAGCACTGAGTAAAGGGGAATAATCAYTTCATCTATTAACAGGCTATGGTCCTGTTAATAGACTACAGGATGCTGTAGGCTGCCTTTGACTGTTGGGGCCTACAGCTGGCTAGTGTTCAGCTTGCTACATCAGTGGTAGATTTGTGTGAGTCATTGCTAAAGGTTTGTAAGTCATTATTGTGAATGCAAAACTTCTAAATGTGTTCAAGGACAGACTGTATAAGTACTTGGAAATAAGATCTCTTTGGGATTACAAATCACATGAGGCTGAGTTAATTGCTGAAAAGGCACATAGTCTGGGTGCATACTTTAAGGAAATATGCTTGCTCTACTCTTCGTTTTCCCTGGGTGTCCACTTAAGATCAGTGCTGAAGACATGACAGTGAACTAGCCAGATCCTCGTCTGACCAGTTATATTGTTATAATGTAAATGAAGGTATTACTGAAATATTTTCCTAGTTGCAATCTGTTATGTTTACGTTGGTATGCCTATGGTCATCTTGGGTCCATTTTAGTCAGCAGCTAATCCCTAAATTCCTTCTGAGATGATAAACATCCCCAACATGTCCCATGGCAAATTCAGATTTGGGAAAAAAAATCAATCTTCCCAGTATCCTGGATCTAGGGAAATTTGTAGTTCAAGCGTAAGCTATCTTGGATCTTCTAGTAGTTCTAGGAACACTCCCTTGCTCTCCTCCTCTTCCTCTTCTAGTCTTTTTAATGCAGTGTAACTAATAAGAGGTAGCATACTGTCTGATCCGATTGTTGGCTGATGCACACGTACTGGGAGGAAAGTGACGCATATTAATTTGCTGTCCTTAAAAAAAGACAAATACAGAAAGCAGGCATGATCCAAATTGCTGCTTCCGTTTTGTGTTAGTCTTGCAGATTTTGTAACTCCTCCTCCTATTTGTATAGAAGCAGCTCCTTCATATTTTAAAGCGGGAAAGGAATTTCAGTTTCATGTCAATGTCTGCTTTTTGAGATATTAGATGAGTATGGTGTTTAATCTGGGTCTTGGAGGGTTTGTCAAGAGAAGAGCTTCCTGAGTAAAAAGAGCTAGTTCATGAAAACTCCTTTTAAGCACGGAAGCTTCCTTTTTTTGAGGATTAGACTTGGAAGCTTTGGACTTTTCAGGGCTTTAAGTTTTCTTCATTCTTAGGCAATTTAAAGCTCTTGATAAACAAAAGGATGTTTCAGCAGCCATGTCATAAAAAGTATCAGGTGTGTGTTTTCTCTTAGGAAGAATCCTGTGATGGAATGGTCAGGTGAGCCAGATGATGATTATTAGATCCTCTGTAATCTTTTTCAAACACAACACCCCCCCTTTTCTTTTTTTAATCAAGCAGGTGTTTGTATTAATAAACATAGACCTTTTAAACTCAGGGTGTGGAAAATGCAGCAACTGGGGCACAGACATGCAAGTGCCCAAGAGTGGGTCTTTAGGAGAATGAGGAGGAAGGCTGGTTCTGATTGATGATACTCAGTTTTGACTAGACTTCTATTTCTTGATGTGTGTGATCGAGTGACAGGAACTCACAGGCATATCTGGGATATCCTGATATTGTGGATCATTCCATATGCTGTAAGAACATTGGCATATATGCTTGAAGGCAGGGCATGTGTTGATGTCTAGCTTGTTTTTTGTCCCCTGAGCCCTGATTCATTCTTTCGTCTAAGAACTTTTTTTTATTTGGTGTGACATGAAATGAGATACGAAGAGGAGGAGTAAAATAAAGATCAGGATAACAATGTAGTTGAAGTTTAAGATAGAGGGTAACTGGATGACAGTTTATAACTGGAGAAGGAAGAATAGCTGCTGTCAAGACTGATGCCTTGGTAAATATGGAAGGGCAGAAGGAACGGGGCTGGCACACTACTTGGTACTGGTGCTGTTAATAAACGGTTTTCAGATTAAAAGAAAGAAATTAATTTTAAATTCAGTCAGATCACTTCTCGCTTGATCTTTTTTTTCTCCATTCTTAATTTGTTTGGTAACAGTAGCTAACAGAAATGTTATCATACATCTAGTGTAATAGTGAGGCAAAGAAGCTGTATGCAGTGCATTTAGTGAACAACACCCATAGGAGTAATTTAAAAAAAAAAAAAAATCACAGAAGCTGGAAATAGGAAACACCTGTTAGGTCATCTCTAGACAATATGTATGTTCTGGCACACCTAGAGTTTATCCACTTCAAGTGATTTCAAGTAATGAATAGTCAGACAAATCATCCATGCTATTTGGGAATATATTGCAAAACTAGGTAAAAACTTTACCTATTTTCACCACTATYGTTGTTCTTAATGCATATGGACACTGTTGCATTTCTTTGTCCTCAAAATATTCTTTTGTCACTCTTGCAATTTTTTTACTCCTAAAAAATTCACTTAGGGGAAATTTGGAGTTGCACAGCATGCGTGGTCTATTTGATGTGTCCAGAAGGAGTTAAATTGGAAAAATAACTGTCAGAAGCTTCAGTTTTACTCAGCCAATGCATGTCCTTTTGACAGCGTACAGGTATCAACTGATATTTTATTATCTGTGTTGCCATGTGATAAACTTTTGGGGAGCAATAAATAGCCAGAAGCCRTTTGAAAGTCCTGGTGCTCTTTTCTGATTCGTGCAATCTGTATTGTTTGCTTTAACTCGCCTTACAGCTGGTGTTCAAAGCATGGCTCCTTTTTCCTCAAGAGTATAGCAAGCATAAATAAATAAGATGTTGAACTGTCTGACTAAGTTAAGGCCTGAAGAGCTATGCCACTGTTGTTTCCCTGACTGGACACTGAGTGGTCAAATATGCAGTTTACCTTAAGTTGTGAACGTATGGGAGAGACCTTAATCTTTGGGGCAGTGATCAGATTAATCTGATCAGATTTCAGACAAAACCTCCAATCTATTTTATTGGAGTCTTCTATTAGCACAGAAATTGGTCTTAGCAGCTCTTCCTTGTTACTTTGTTCATCTCCACTTGCTAGGACAGAATAGCTCTCTATATACCATGTTTTTGGGAACTGCATTTTCATTATGTGACCAAATAATGATGCTTCCTGATGCAGCAAATTTCGTCTCCTTACTGAGTTTCTGCAGATGTATGCCTGATCTCTTCTCACTTGCTTTCATGCCAGTATTCTATCTAACTTGCATTCCTTTACTAGTGCCTGTTCTGGTGATGGAAATAGTAAATGAACTGCCTAGTCCAGGTACAATGAGATAAGGGTCATCGCTACTTTTTCTTATTTCTGTGAGTTTGTCAAAACTTCTGCCTTTTCTTATTGAGACTTTGTGGGAATTTTTGAATGTCTGCATAAACTATCAGGTCTTCATTATTTAATTACCCCTTTAAAGGGCTGCTGATTAAAGGGCTGCTAATTACAGGTGCTGCCAAGGTTTCCCTCCTGATGTGAACTGGGTCTTGCTTTGCTCGTGTAACAACTACCCATGGTCACGTACAACATGTTATTGATTCCATCCTTTGACAATATTACTTCTTGAAAATAACCTAAATTTGTTTCCTGCCAAGAAAGAAGAGCAAAATGCCATCATCACAAATTTTCCTGTAGTTGAACTGATAGCTTCTTGTTAGAAAGCAGAAGGTTATGATTATTAATAAATATGGTAGGACCTTTACACCAGCATATGAAGTACCCTAAGAGACTCATCAGAACTACTGGACTAAGTAGAAAATATAGTAGGACCATAAAGGGGGYACAAAACGGGAGGGGGGGGTGGAAGACCAAAAAAACAAGGAATGGGTAAGGAAAATGCAATAGGGTTCTTTTGTTTGTATACTTACAAATCTTTGACTTTAAAAATTGTGTGTCCTCCATTTGTCCCCTTATTGAGGAATGTAAAAGTAAGTTTCCAGTCCTTTTACAAAAATGTTAAGTAAAACAATATCTATACTTTTTTAAGAATTCTATGCCAGAGAATAAAGACATAATAATGGAGGGAAAGGCATATGCCTTGTCTTGCATGTTATTTTAGGTAGGAAGATATTATCATTAGGTTTACGTATCTCATGTTTTTTGGCGAATTACCACCACAATCAGGATATTTGTGTTTGTATTGGGTCATGAGTGGCAGGGGGCTGCAGAGCACCCAGTGTGGGAGGAGGCTATGAACTGCCCTGTGTGCGGTCACAGCTGGCTCTGTGGATGAAAACAACCCACCACATGCCAAAACTTCAACCTGTCAGAGGAGCACATCGTGCTGCTGCTCAGACACCTGTAAGTGCCCTCCTGGGTGCAGGAGGTAGTGTGGGAGGGTTGATGGGAGGATGCAGGAAGGGAGGAGGCATGTGAGGGGGCACCAAAGGATAAACAGGAGGGGACACAGAAGAGGGTTCAGGGAGAGGCACGTGGAAGGGGATGTTGGTGGGGACATGCTGGACACACACTCTTGGGAGAAGGCACTCTGTGTTGGATGAGGCATGCCTCTGAGGGGTCTGCGGCCCAGGGCAGGGACACCCCTGATGTTATTGGGCCTGTGGGCAATCCGTGCCAGAGCAGGGACACCTCTGAGGGACTGGGGCCTGTGGAGGGAGGAACCTGCACAGGAGCAGGGGCACCCCTGAGGGTCTGCAGCTCATCAATAACCCATGCTGGAGCACAGAAAGTACATAAGAATCGAGGAATGGTGGAAAGAAACCTCCGTGCACTGACCCTAACCTCCTGCACCACCTGTTGTCTCCCTACAGCCCAGAGGGAGGGGAGACTAGGAAGGGGGAGGAGAGCTGGTGGACTGCAGTTGAGCCTGGGGAAGGGGAAGGAAAGGTATTTTCCCTAAGTGTTTCTTTATTTGTTTGCTGTCTTTGTTTCCCAATGCCTGAATCAGTAATTAAAAGTTTATTTTGATTGTCAATAAAACTAATTAAGTGAGTGAAGTTGTTTTGCCCGCAACAATGTTGTCACGAAGGAATGCGGGACCTTGGTCATAAATTTTGCTGTGTTAGCTCAGGTAATTATTGTAGCTTTTAAATTGGCCTGGGTTCCTCCTAACTTTAATCTTAAAAGTACTTTTTAGTTGTAAAAATCTGAACTGTGGCATTCGTAGTGTGTTGAACTCATACTCACATCCCAGTGCACAGTTGCTGCAGTTAACCCTTCAATATATAAACATTGCTATAATACCTGTCAAATGTTGCGTTTTCCTGGCCACAGTGAAACGAGTGTATGTGTTGTGCTGTAGCTGAGGCAAAATGGATGTTGATGGCTTAGTAGATGCAAATAGAGAATTTGCAATAGAATGTTTAATATGGGGAGATTCACAGGATCCCTAAGGCACAAAAGAAGTTACGTCTTGTGCAGATGTGACAGACTTGTTTTCTACTGCTTTACAGGATTAGTTTTAGGCAGGATATAGCTGCTGCAGTTGTACTATGTTGGTTGAAGGATACTCTTCCTTAAGATAAGTTTTTGAAGTCTTTGGGCGATGATGAGAAAAAAGTGATAACTGATTTAAAATTATAGGTGGTGGTGCCAAATTCAACTAAATGTTTTTTAGCACAACTCACTAGGAGGCTTTATTTGCTGTGGCTTATAACATTGCTTATAACTTTTCTGTTAGGAATTTTCCATGAGGAGTGTTTGCCTCAAACTATTTTGTTTTGACTGAAACTAAATAATCAAACAGCTTTGTCCATCAATATAGCTAGCAAACACATAATTTGCCTAAGCTAGATATGCAGACATTAAATAACAGCATTGTCATGTGTGTTGCAACATATCCATCTCTCTGATTTTTAAATTTCTAAACACCAAAGTTGTAAGTTATAGTTACAAGTTATGTCATTTCTGGGAAAAGTCAGCTGCCACTCTGCCAAACTATAAGTTCATGAGTTTATAAGCTTTGTGTATGCTAAACATGTGGTGGTGTCCTAGTAGCTTAAATCTGTAGGGAGTGTTTCCTCACCACATATTTCTTCGCTTCTCTGAGCTCCCAATGCTGACGAAATTCTGCATGCAGCATCCCAGTAGGGTAGCTGAACATACTGTGTTCCCGTTTGTTCTCACATGTCGGTACGGTAAATCTGGCCCAGGGCACTTTGAGAAGTGGGATTTCTCACAGCTGACTGGGGAAATAATTTTGTGTGCTCATATCTTTGATTTTATTTTTTTCTCTTCTTTTTTTTGCATGGTATAGGTTGAAGTTAGTGTTATATAGTTGAAGTGGTGAAGCACTGTAACAATAAATACAATGGAATTAATCAGTCCCTCAGACTTTTCTGTTTTCAGGGCACAGTCGGTGGTGTATTTATTAAAGGAGGTATATAACTAAACCTTGAACAATGACGAAAAACTAAATATCAAGTGGCTGCTCATTAACAGTGTATTATCCATTGTCTGTCTTGAATAGAAAGTGTCTTGGAAAAAAATGTGTGCTCTTGTGTAATAAAGAGGTCTGTAACAAAGCTTAGGTGAAATGAGAAGATCTCAGGCTGAACAGACTTCCATTTCATGAGCTTTTTTTCTTAACTGAGTTCTTCACTTAATTAGTCTACAATTTTCTGCAAGACCACAAAGAAAGGATAGTTACCGATTTAAGATCAGAAGGGACCTCTGGAGGTAAACTAGTCCAACCTGCTCACTCACACCAGCTTAAAGCAAGGCCAACCAGATAGAGTTGTGCAGGCCTTGTCAAGTTCTGGTGAAGCTGAAATCTCCTTTCCTGAAGTCCAGGGTTGTAATTCTACTGTTTGTCATGTTCAGTTCTCTTGGAGTTTTGAACTCCATACACTTATGGTTGCTGCAGTCAAATAGAAGCATTTAAATCAAGTGTGTTTGTGTTGTGTTTTGGGTTTTGGTGTGTGGGTTTTTGTTTGGTTGGTGGTTTTGGTGGTTTTTTTGTTTTGGTTTGGTTTTTTTGGGG